>APFE030767394.1:2476-16873 GCA_000404065.3 Pinus taeda | reverse complement strand
CAGTGGAGAACTTCTGGGAGATGATGTAATCAGTTGACCTTGTTCCTTTAGGTAGTGAAGCAACACTTTTAGGGACTTAGGAGCCCTCAGTTTATGGACATTTATGATTGGGGTTGAAGTGCCCAAAAATGTCTATAACAAGGGGGTCCACAATTCATGAGAAGATGCCACATATCTTTAAGTAAAAACCAGTGGTAAAAATTGAGGACCCCCTCCCCTTCCTTAAATGTCGATGGGAAGACCCCACGCATTTAATTTTACCCATAGAATTTTACATAGGGGTTGGGAATTATATTTGATTAAAAATATTATATTTTAATAAATAATAATGACCGTTAGTTTAATAACTTCAATAATTTGTGATAAAACTATAGTTTTAAAATAAAATACATATTTTTAAAATAAATGGAAAATAAAATTTATAAAACAACAATTCAAATTACTAAATTGACCTATTAAATAAAATTTGGCTCCACATATAATGTATTTGATTCTCATACTCTAACAATGGACATGAATTTAGCATCTGAAGGAGGAATAAAAATAATCAATCTTATTCATATTTAGAGGCAGAGATATCAACACTCAAAAAGCACTTTGCAACATAATATCAACAAGCTAAGGATCAAAGTGTAGTTTTCCATCAGACAGTTTAAAGTAGCTCAAGATTTCAAGGAAGAAGACTTGCAAACAACTCCAAATTTCCTACTATTTTTTAGAGATTATTTTTATTTTT
Organism: Pinus taeda; assembly: GCA_000404065.3. Lineage (NCBI taxonomy): Eukaryota > Viridiplantae > Streptophyta > Pinopsida > Pinales > Pinaceae > Pinus > Pinus taeda. Next base: position 16,137 of record APFE030767394.1, on the reverse strand, counting down.
GGTTTATTGGTTAACTTTTATTCTAGAAAGCTAGACATAATTAACAATTTGTAAATTTCCATATATTGTATCATTTGTAATGTAAAAGGGTTGACTTTTGATGCTAAAACCTTGCCTTTTTTGTAAAGAATTCTCTTGCATAATTTTTAATTAAATTTTTCTCGCTCTAGTACCTGACAAAATATGTCTTTTATGTATGTTTTTTCGAGTGATTCCATAATCTATTTCTGCATATGTTTAAGGTAATATAGAAGCATTGGACAAGGGTAGGTTGAGTATCAATCTCCTTGAAAATCCACTGCAAAGTTATCATCTACAATGAGACTAGCTAATTGGACGGGTTGTTTAAATTAGTACCTTTGAATCATTAAATTATTGCCTTTTGTCGTCTCTTAAACATATTTATGTGGGTTACAAAGATTCTTTTGTACGCATCTATTGTTGTTAGATGATTAAATATTCAGGGAGAATACTTAATTATCTAATTTCTCTTATATTCCTCTACCAAACTCATTAAAGCTAAGTTATTCTATCGAAGTTGGACGTTGGAAATTTGATCAAACCTCAGCAAGAGAGGGTCTTATTTATGAGCAAAGATTGGATACTCATCAACAACCACCTACACAAATCATAAATCTGGCCATTTTGCTTCATAGGTTGTTGTCCAATGGCAATGAACAACATTAAAAAGCCTTGAAATATTAAGGGAGCCCCCTTTGGTTCGAGGGCCAGGCTGATCCTAAAGTTTTCTTGAGTTGGTTTCTCGACGCAATTTCACACCAAAGAGCTACCTTCGAGAAATAGATACAACATTTTGCGCCATTTCCAAAGATTGAAGTAATGAATAAATCTTTCCTCGAAGAACGATCAACACTAGATCTGTTCTTTGTTGGTGAACAAAAGCTAGACATTTTGATATTGGTTGCATTTGTTTCACCTGGCAGCTCCACTTTGTCTAGATGGTGATTCCATTGGGTTTCAGATTCTACTGGTTCAAAATGACAAGTGCATCTCTTGCTATGATAATGGTATGTGGAAACATGTTTTATTCCTCCTGTCAATGATAAGAAGTTACAGATATTTAAAGATGATACAATCTTTCGAATTCAATTGTAAGTATCAACAACTCATGGAAATTCATTTTGATCTTGTACATATTTTTCAATTTATCATCTGCATGCAAGGTGGTTTGTCAGTGAATCCAATTCTCACTTGGTTGCAATAGAAGTCATAGTATACTTAACAGGATAAAGTTTCAGCTTAATCAAGTAGAGGTGTGTGGGATTGAATAACTTTATTTTCATGTTTCATTGTGTAGTAAATTGGTTGCATTTCTCATTTTCGGCAGTTTTAGTTTAAAGTGTGAATAATTCTAGTTTCATAAGAATAAGTTGCAAGATATTTGAAAATGAGATAATTCATTTAAGGGAAGGGGTATTGACTCCATGCCCAATGAATTGTACACTATTGTTTTATATTTTGCAGTTGGTGGTATGCCAGTTTCTTTCATTTCTATTGTATATTCATGTTTCTTGCTCAAGCCTTTGGACCTGGTACTTCATATGGTTGTAAAGTGTAGCAAGTTTCTTGAAAAATCAAATGTTGAAGGTCTAAACAAACATGTTGAACACGAAAGTTAGAGGTTTCAGTCCATAAATTATAGATTTTAGATTGCATATGGTATTGGTGTGACTTCATGCCCAAAATATTTAAGATACTTGGTCTGCATATTCTTTGAATCCCACAGGGGAACCAATCCCCAGTTAGAGTCTAATATTGTACCTTTTTCTTACTCATTTAAAAGTTACAAAAATAAAAAATAAAAAAACCTTCAAATAAAAAAAATCATGAATATATGTATATAATGATAATGTTAATTATTAATTAAATAATAAAATTAATTAATTAATGTAGATTAATTAATTACAAATATAAATAAAGTTTATAATTATTAATAAATAAGTATATACATGTACATATATAAAAATTAGAATGATTGATATTATTAAAGTTTAGAAAGTAATAGGGTTTATTTAATTAGATTTAGAATTAAAAGTAAATTAAAATAAAATTAAAAATTAAATAAATAAAAACAATAAATTAAAGTCAAAGCTGAAAGTCCAACCCACCAATTTTGTAGCCCATCAAAATTTATGGAGGAATAAAATATTATTTTTAAACTTTGTGCAACAAAAGTTGGATTGTGGACCCTCCCACTTTCCTTAATTGTCAATGGGCAGACCTCCGCAATTAATTTTAAAATATTATATTTTAATAAATAATAATGACCGTTTGTTTAATAACTTCAATAATTTGTGATAGAACTATAGTTTTAAAATAAAGCACACATATTTAAAATAAATTGAAAATAAAATTAATAAAAAGACAATTCAAATAAATACTTTAACCTACTAAATGAAATTTGGCTCCACATATAATGTATTTGACTCTTATACTCCAACAATGGACATGATTTTAGCATCTGAAGAAGCAGGAAGATCGACACCCATTCTTATTCAGATTTAGAGGCAAAGATATCAGCACCAAAAAACACCTACCAGCATAATATCAACAAACTGAGGATCAAAGTGCAGTTTTCCAGCAGACAGTTTAAAGTAGCTCAAGATTTCAAGGTAGACGACTTGCAAACAACTCCGAATTTCCTGTAGTTTTTCAAAGATTGTTTTTATTTTTGGTTTATTGTTTATATTTTTATTCTAGAAATCTAGACATGGTTATCAATTTGTAAATTTCAATATATTGCATCATTTGTAATGCAAAATGGTTGGATTTTGAGGCCAAAACCCTACCATTTTTGTTCTATTATAGAATTTTTAACTAAAGCTTTTGGCTCAAGTTCCTGACATAATATGTTTCTTATGTATGTCTTTTCTAGTGATTTCATAATATGTTTTTGCATATGTTTAAGGTAATATAGAAGCACTGGGAAAGGCTAGGTTGAGGATCAACCTCCCTGACATCCCACTATAAATTTATTATCTACACTGAGACTAGCTAATTGGACAAGTTGTTTAAATTAGTACCTCTGCATCATTAAATTATTTCCTTTTGTCATCTCTTAAACATATTTATGTGGGTTACAAATATTATTTTGTATGCATCTTCTCTTGTTAGATGATTAAGTATTTAGGGAGGTTACTTGATTATCTAATTTCTCTTCTATTCCTATACCAAACTCTTTAAAGTTATTTTATTCCGTCGAAATTGGACATTGGTAGTTTGATTAAGCCTCAGTAAGGGAGGGGTTTATTTCTTAGCAGAGACCATATAATCACCAACAACCACCTATACAAATCCTAAATATGGTCATTGTGCTTCATATGATGTTGTTCAATGTGTTATCACTGGGGTAGAAAGAATTGTTGTCTCAACTTTTAACCTAGTGTAATTATTTCAGACCAGTTGGACTAGAAGTTAGCCCTTCCAATCTGAGGGGGCTCCCTCAAATCTTTGTCAAATATACTTGTAAAAATTCAAAAAATTGATGGCTAACTCCAATATCTTTTTTTGTAGTTTTGTAGGTGAAGAAAAAAGTGATGATTTCCACCATTGGGCATGAAGTCAAATTAAAACACGTTATGGATATCAATAGTGTTTGATGGAAGTTGAGGCATCTATAACATTGATATTGATATCAAATAAACATCCACATTCATACATAGTAAATGAAAGAAATGGAGCAGTTTGAGAAGATTTCCAAGTAATCAAGATACTATGTAAAACAGAAAACAACATGGTAAGAACATATGAAAGCCATGACATGAATCTCAAGTACAAAATAATTTTTTTGCAAGTTTTCTATTACAAGAATCAAAATACTACATAAGGTCAAATCTTCACACTGTCCATCAACCCTTCTCAAAGTTGAAAATCTACCTATTTATAGAGAAAAGATCTCTTTACATTATCTTTCCACCTGGGCCAAATTCGATCCACTATCTAAGAGACCTATTCCTATTTTTCTTCTAATCAACAGAGTCCTCATAGGGATTTTTTGTTTTACATAGTTGGAATTCAATTAGGAATCTACTAGCTTTTAAAACTATAACCACTTTTTGTTGATGAAGATAATCGAGTCCAACTGCTTGCTAGATTTGCTGAAGTGCCATTGCACCTTCGACATGTTGATATTGATTAAACTTATTTTTTCTTATTGTCATAATGAGTTGGTTATTATGTTGATGCAGCTATGTGATGACTTAGCATTCTAAAAAATAGGAGTTTTGCATGATGAAGTGGACACCCTTTATGATCTGTAATCCATTTGGAGCTTGGGTGTCTAATATTCAAAATCTTCAAAAAGGCAGGAAAAAAAGAGTTTTTATGATTTTGTAGCAAAAAACAGAGCCGTCAGCAGTTTCTGTAATGCCCTACTTAATCTTATCATGCAAATTTTACTAGTGTTTAAATTACCTTAAAATATTGACTTATAATTATTAAGAAATATTGGTGCATACCTACATTGGTGAAACTATAAATTTATTACTGATATAAATTTTGTTATTATTCAATTCCCAACTTACCTCCTCATATTTAAATTTTGATAGGATATGGTTTCCTTCCATTTATTCCAAATTATATATTCATATCTTATCCCCAAATTGTTCTCTCAAATTTACTTGGGAGAAGACATGGTCCTCTCCAATTAATTACCAAATTAAATATTCATATCTCATCCCCAATATGTCCTCTCAAATTTAATGGAAGAAGATAAGTCAAATGTAAGGATGAGGGGGTAGTTATGACATCAATGATAGGTGGTTGAGGTGGCGAAGGGAAGGAGGCATAAAAGGGGAAGGATTATGGGAGGAGAGGGGATGCTTGGTCTTGATTTTGTTTTGGTTTGAGGGTGGTTTTGGAGGATTCATTTTGAGAAGAAGGGGGGAGGGAGAAGGGAGAGGAGGAGAGTATTGTTTATCTTGGACACACACTACATTTGGTTGGACTTGGGCTCGGAGGGCTAGGGAACCTGTGGAGGTTTCTTGGGTTAGGAATTACTTCCTAGTTGGCTGGGAGGTAAATCCAGTCGGTAGTCAAGAGGAGCATCCCAACAAGATTAGGAGCTCAGGGGCATCTCAACCAAGCTATCGAAATAGGTATTCCTCTATTTATAAATTACTCATGCAAGTGATTGAAATGAAATGCTCACTATTTAATTGTAAGGAATAAATTTTAAAATGGTAAATTATCATAATTTAAATGTTTAAGTTGGAAATAAATTATCGCCCATTTTATTGTATTTGAAATTAGAGAATTTAGTTCTGTAGAGGACCCTAGGATAGAGCCTTACATGTGGTATCAGAGCCAGGTTCAAAATATGGACCCAAGATCCACTAGACACAAATCTCCGCTAAATTTTTTTTAAAGTATGCGAAATTGATTACTCCACCTTACTCTCAACTCTGCTTCCCCTATGTATTAGAAGGTGATTCATACTCCACCTATCTAGTTTAATTTTCATAATCATTATAATAGAATAGCAACACACGTGCTCTGACCAAAATTGAATATGGCCAGAAACAAAAGAATGCATGCTCATACAATTTTGGGCCTCAGTAAGATGCCATCTTCAACAAATGGCTTATATATCCATTAGGATGCAATTTATTTTCTAACATTTCACCCATGAGTTTCTGAGCATCATTTATTCTTCCTGATCTACATAAACCATATATTAGGGAATCATAATTTTTTAGCATCATTTATTCTTCCTACTCTACATAAACCATATATTAGGGAGTCATAATTTCTAAGCATCATTTATTCTTCCTACTCTACATAAACCATATATTAGGGAGTCGTAATTTGTTGCATTGGTGCACAACTTTTTTGGGCATTTTTTTGAATAGATCACAAGCAAGACCCATTTTGATAGGGATGAAGCCTTTACCCATCATTTGATCCCAAGGTTTACAAGTTATACTTGGATTTTCTTCTCGATAGATATCTCTAACCAACAGACTGTAAGTATGCTCATCAGGATAGCAATCACCCTCTATCATTTCTTCAAAAGTCCACTAACATGCAATGAAATCGGCGTTCTGCAAACCACTAACTTGCAATCTATTCAGACTTGAAACAATGAACACTCACAGGGCCTCAAATAAGTCGAAATCTACCGAACGCTAGGAGGACTCAAACCTGCAAATTTTTGTTCCAAGAGGTCATTTGCCATAGGCCACAGGTGAAATGGAGGAAAATGAAAATGTGTACATTGAATTTTCAAGATCTACATAACGCTAGAATGAGGGCTTGAATCTCCGACCTTGTGGTTAACAACTACATGCTCGAAACCACTGAACCAGGAGCCAAGTCAAAGTCCTTACTTAAAACACTAGTGCCACGCCAAGCTCAATAGGAGTATTATAGTTCCCTTATTCTAAACGATTTGCAAAGACCATTTATTAAAGCATGGTATGATGCCACATCAGGATTAGATCCCTTTCTTACCACCTCAAATAGCATATCACAAGCCTATTCAGTCCTGCCCATTTTGCAGAAGTGAATAATCATAGTGGTAAGGGTAATCACATTAGGCGTAAAGCCTCCCCTCCGCATCTCGTGGAAAATCTCCTCTGCGAGGTCAAGAAAACATTCTTCCAAGAAAAACCATTTATCAATGCAGTATAGGTGACCATATATGAAATAATATCTTTATGTACCATTTCACTTAGCAACTTATAAGCAGTACCAATTCTACAAAGTCTGCAAGGTGCATTAATAAGCGTGTTGTATGAAACAACGTCACTTAAGCCAACAAACTCCATTGTTGGAGAGACTAGCATATAGTCGTTGTCCAATATGTTTACCTTGCAGAAGTCATCAATTAGTGCATTGCAATTATAGTTGTTAGGAATAATACCATTACGTGTTATTTTTAGAATCAGCCTCTGAGATTCATTCAAATGGCCTTCCTTGCACTGATAGCTAATCAAAGTATTGTAAGTAACCACATTTAGAAACCAGCCATTCCTCTCCATAAAGGGCATTATATGTAGAGCTATTAAAAGCAATGTCTTGATCATTTTCATGAATAGATTATAGGTTGTTTCACCCTTTCCCTCATTACAAAGATTGTGTATCAATGCTCCACTCGCTACTACATTTGGTTCACAACCCTCCTGTAGTATCCTATTCCAAACATCATAAGCATGCCACATTGTCTCTACCTTACACAAGCCATCAATTCATTGTATTTCTTGTTTCTTGTTCTGACAGACACATCCAATAAATATATTACAAGTCAAAATATCTAAAGTATGACCTCTTCTACTCATATCAATGTAAAGGTCACAAGCAAATTCAAACTCATTTTCCTTGTAGAGCGCACATACAAACTTTGAATAGGTTAAAATAATCAATGAAAAGCCACCTTGCACCTTCTGCAAATAAATTCTCTTCGATAACTCAAGTTGGTTGCGTTGAATGAGAACACCAATAAACTAATTATAATCTATACCAAAGGCCCTACAACCCGAGTTAATAATTTGATAAAATACCTCAGTTACTATCTCTAATAACCCAGCCCAGACATAGCCAGCAATAAGAAGCCTAAAAATGGACCTGTGAATTTCAAATTCCATAGCATCGATCTCTTTGAGAACTCACAACAGTAAATCAAACTATTTCCCATGTATTAGGGCTTTAATGATACTCTTATAAGTAAATAATTGTGCTTGTATCCTTTTCTTGTCTACGAGAAGGCCAAATCTACACTGTCTTGAACCTTCTGTTAGCCTCCTGCTGCAGCAGGTTACTCATATTTCATGATTGACATTATTACAGACCAAATATGTCATACTTTGCATTGATGCAATGCTCCATATTTGCTTAACAGTCTCCAAGCGAAGAAGGCTACTCAGATTTTATTTAACTGCCTTCCAAATTTTGAGAAGTTATTCTAGTATTGAACAATTTTCAGTTAAAGGGAGGTCCAAACAGCTTAATCTTGGTCTCCCTAGGTTTAAATTTCCCGTTTTAGAATATAGAGAATGAAAATCTGTCCAAACAGCTTAATCTTGGCAGATTCTTAGATAGGTAGAGAATCAAAGGAGCCCAACTGCTTAATCTGGGCCCTCGGATGAAATAAGGGTAGTCTGTAGATAGGAAAGCATAAAAAAGAAAAATTGTAATGATGGGTTTGCAAGTCTAATTGCACCCGAACCAAAAGAAGAAAAAATGTTAGGTAAGTAGACTGGGTAGGTAGTTTTGAGGTTGCAAGAATCTTGATTGCTGATTAGTTCCAGGTTTTCAGGTGTCATCTTTACTCAGGACACAATCACCAGGCAATTCTATGTGAAAAGCTCAAAAACAAGCATAACTAACTTCCTTTCTCCATCTCCCCCTAATCATTAACTAATTTCCCCAAAAGAGGTCAAGATATGCTTGATACCTCTTAAGTTCCATCATTTTCATGTCATTAGCTTGGGTGAAGATCTGCATTGCTCAAAGATATTCCATACTCTCTCTATAAGGTTCTGTCCCCTCGTTGTAGCCTAGGATCTCCCAAACTTAGCGCTTTCTTACCATCTCCATATTGACTACTAACATTATTATTTAACTCCCTATATTTTCCCATCCCCCTACTAAAACTATGTAAATCATCCCCTATGTAAATATCCCTCCCCCTGGTTGAAAAATAACCATAAGTACCCCCGGGAATTTCTCAATTTGTCTGAAACTTGGCAAGAGCCCTCATGCTGCCCCTTCAAAACCATCTTCTAAATACAATGGACTCCTTCCAAAGTATAAAATCCCTTTTAAGGTTATCGGACCCCTTCCGAGGCCTCAAGTGCCCTTCTGACACACATTCTTACTCCTTCTGACCACAATAGACCCTTGCCGATCTCCTTAACACTCCGTAGATCCTAATAAGCCAGCTCGCATCGCCATATTGCAATATTCTCACCATATACGTTATGCCCCATCCGTCGTTACCCGATGCGATATCGCGATATCGACGATCGGCCATCGCAAGGGTCGCATGTCCGACTAAAATACCCCCTTGTTCCCCGCCGACGCGATATTGCGATTGCATCGGAAGAAATTCATCGCATCACCTTCAAGTATGAGCACCCTACCACGTCACACCTGTACCAGGGACCCACCTCTGACGTCAGTAAGCTGACGTCATCCACCGTACTGCTGACGTCAGTAGCCAAAAAACCGAAAATTCGCGTAGGAAGAAAAATCGCACTTCGGAGCTCCGGAACAAGAAACAGAGGCAGTTTTCGATGCGCGATTAGCGCGAAGTGCTAATCGCACATCGCTACGGTAAGTAGGCCGTTTTGGGGAATATTTGGGGAATCTTTTGATTCCTTGGCCTGTTTTGCGCCGAAAAAGCCCGAAATCGCCCAATTTTGCCAAATTAATCCGGTTTAAATACAGGAAAGGACCAGTGACAAAGATTAAAGAGTATCAGATCAAATCAACAGGGAAAAAGCATGTAAAATAGTATTAGCAAGCGGCGGAAACCATCAATGTAGCGGCAAAGTGTATCAGAGAAAGATCTTAACAGCAGCCCAAAGTAGGAGAACATTTAATACCTTCCAGCAAAGTCAAAGAAAGAGGACGAAGCCACTCAAAACTTTCAAATCATGGTTATTGCACATTTAACTCGCACCAGAACAGAACTACAGATCCTGAAGCATAGTTATTCCAGCTGTACCGCATCGAGCCTTCAAGGGTCACATTGCACTCTTTTTGATTCAGTTTCCTCTAGCGCAACCCAAAGGACTTACCTGCATTTAATTCCAGCGACACTTAGGTTTTTAGAAAAGCTTTTCCAACAGACCTGTTTAGGTCGATTGTAATAAATGACTTTATGATATTTTGCTTATATATACCACCCTGAAATATGGAGTAGGGGTTGGTGGGTGAGTCGAGGAAGTTGCTTAATCTTTATCTCGACATTTTCTTCAAGCAGAGACCCGCACTGTAACTGTCATACGTTCTATAGTCAAAGACTGCTGAAAGCATGGATTTTGAAACTGTTTGATGTGATTAATTGGTCGAGGAGTGATTACGGAATTCCTGTGCTTCTACATGGTTCAATAAGTGTTTCTCAACTCTGTTAATTTTCATGTTTTGTTCTACCACCGTTCCGCCATCTAAATTGCAGAAAAGAATAATAGCTTAGGATTTGTTTAAATACACCTTAAGTTCAATTTCTGCATTTTTTCATGTTTTCATCAGAAATAGTTATGAACATGTATACTTAAATGATCTTGTTTACGTTGTTTCTTTCACATATGAATGAGAGTTTAGGAATTCTTAGCTGCTCCTAGATAATCATTCCTTCACTTCTCCTCTTTTTTAGTCTAATGAAATGATTCTCCATTGCCTTTCATCTCTGATCGTCATTCCATCCTTTCAATAGATTGATAATTGTATCATGTGTGGCTATCTCGCTCCTTAATCCTCTTGTGACCAAGAAAACGCAATAGCAAGCCTTAATCCCTGACTCCATGCCCAATGGTTTGAAACTTATCACATCTTACCTTGCCTCTTTGCTTGAGATTTCTACCTTCCATCCAAACACAAACAAAAACCCCTGAGCCAAAATCTAGCCTAAAATCATCAACAAAGTTGAATCATTAAGAGAGAGCCCTCTCTGATTGCAGGTGGGCTAGAACCTGCAATCCAAAGATTGGTTTTTGGTTACCTCGGCCGTATCCCTAAACAGGAGCCTAGGGACAACCTGAGTGATAACATAATGGTGACTCCACTGGGGACCTCATCAGATAAATTCATTAAACCAGTCTGCAGCCCCACAGAGGAAGAAACCGACCTGTGAAAGTTTCGGTCGACCTATGTTGTTGCGTTTTTTTTAGAAAAAATTCCCAAAAAATAGATTAGAAGCTGGATCCTAAGAAGCAAACTCATAACACACGATCAAATCCTGATCCAAATAGCCCAGCTGTTGTTGAAAATCCGAATTTAATTCCTAAGATCATTAGAAAAAAAAAGCAAAAAGAAGACCAAGCTGCTGCAAGTCCTGAAACAGTTCAGCCAAGCAGTGTTCCAACCCCTGTCAAAGTTTTAGTCTGGTCAACCCCAAGTTCTCCTGGTTCATCACTTCCTTCTCCTAGCAGCTCCACTACACCTCTATCCCATACTCCTAATACAACTACTACTCCTTCTACCCCGGTTGTTCCGGTTATCCCCGCTGCTCTAGCTTTTCCGCTTATCCCCATCATCATGGCTAGATATGCGCCCTTACAATTGCCTGCTAATCCCGGGGCTATGCCTCAGGACTACCAATCAAAAATCAACTATTTTGATGGCGCAACCTCCTGCACCGCCCTACAGCATACAAAGAAAATGCAGGATTATTTCGAGAGTTATGAGATTGATGATGAGAGTGTAAGAATGAAGATTTTTGTCCAAAGTTTGATCGGTGATGTTAGAACCTGGTTCAGGGCACTTCCACCCAATTCTATATTAAACCCTGAAGCCTTATACCGGGCATTCATTAACAGATGGGAGAAAAAGAAACACCCCCTGCACATACTGTCCGAGTATGATACTATCAAAAGAGGACCTCAGGAAACAGTTCTGGATTACTGTGTAATATTTAACAATGTTTACAATGCAATACCACAAAATTTAAGACCTCCACCTGACCTCGTGTTATACAAATTCCCGGATGGCTTTGATGCTGAGATGGCTTATCAATTGAGGGAAAGAGCCCCTCAAAGCCTTGCACAAATGCAAGATGTTGCAGTGAGTGTGGAAGCAAATCTAATTGCTAAAAGAAACAAAACTAGAACTGAGAGAAGAACCACTTTCAAAGAAGAACCCTCAGCTTTCGATCAGAAGCTAGATGCTATCATCAATGGCATCCACAGGCTGGGAGACAGAGTAGACAATGTTGAGAGAAAAACTTCATGGGAGGGTCAACAGCCCAATGCCATAAGGAACCCAAACTTCAGAAAAACCAAAAACACAAACGTTGGAAGGGTCAGTCTTGACCATGATATTAGGCCTCCTTTTCAAGAAAACTATGCGGAAGCATCTACATCCGCTGAGCCCACAGATGGGACTCATATGAACCTGATAGATTCAGAAAACGAATAGCCAATCTTCCTCACGGAAGAAGACTGACCATACCCTGGTACAAAACAATTTCACACCAAGTCGGGAGAGTCCTTTGACTTTAAACAAGGATATGATACCATTGTATACGAGGTACACAAGCAATAAAAATTAAGAACAAGGACCATTGATGTTCCCCCATCTAGCAGAACAAAAGATAACAAACAACTCAACAAAACTAAAGGAAAGATCACCAACAATCAGCCAGCTAATAGCTCGGTCCCAAACCCTCATCAGGTTACTGTGGAGGATGTAACAGACATGCACTCCCCTATTGATCAGCATCTACCTCCCTCCTCCCCAAAAGAAGATCTGAATAGCATTCTCGGACATCTTCCCAAAACAGAGATACCACAAACGATCATACACCGTGACACTGACATTCTAAAAGAAAACATAGAGATTTTGCCTGAAAAAGAGAAATTCACCACTGTCAACGCCAAGAACTCATTAGAAAAACCATTCAGTTTAGAAGCAGAGATTGGAAAACTCAAGATTTCCATTCCCCTCTCAAAACTGGCTAAGCATGATGTATATAGACAAAAAATTCAAAGGTCGCTTCAATTACCAGAAGTAAGGGATGATGTAAACGTTTTAGATGATACCCCTGAACTACTGTTCAGTCCAGAAGTTGACGGAAAAACAACATATGGACCTGTTCCACCTTTTTATGTCAGCTTGCACATACATGACAAAATACCACATAATGCTATGTTTGACTCAGGTGCCTCACATAATCTTATGCCCAAAGCTGTAATGGAAAGGTTGAACCTCGATGTCACAAGACCATACAAAGATCTGTATTCCTTTGATTCTAGTCAGGTCAAATGTTTAGGCTTGATCAAAGACCTTTGTGTCTCTCTAGTCCAATTCCCCAACAAGACAATCTTAATGGACGTAGTAGTTGCTGACATTCCCACAAAGTATGGCATGCTCCTATCCAGATCATGGGGAGCAAAATTGCAAGGATCCCTTCAAATCGACCTCTCTTATGCCACTATATCTGTCTTTGGGCAACCAAAGAGACTGTATAGAGAAACATTAATGAAGTACGTGGTAAGCAGTGAGGAAAAGCCCCAAAATTTCCCAATTTACTCAATCCATTTTGATATGGATTCTTTCATTTTATTTAATGATAACACCAGTCCTCCAACTGATGAAAATCTTTAGCTTTAGAGCTAGAGACATGCATAAATGAAGAACCGGTTTCCCATGCCCATGAAATGACCACAACAATCAAAGCAGCCAACAAACAAATAAATCCTCCCCAAACAGAAATTTTAAATCTGTCCAAACCTAAAATAACTGAAACTCTTAATACAAACCAAAAGCAAGAAATTACATGGTATTTAGAGTTTGATGGTTCTGTCAACAAGTTAGGAGCAAGGGCAGGTGTATGGATTTACAATACACATGAAAATCATGCAGAGGGCCATGCCTACAGACTAAATTTCAGATGTACCAATAACATGGCAGAGTATGAAGCTCTCCTCCTAGGCCTAAAATTGCTGAAAGTCCTAGGAGCTACAAAAGTGTCCATTTTA
>APFE030767391.1:0-10239 GCA_000404065.3 Pinus taeda | reverse complement strand
TCTATGGAATCATGATTAACATTTCTTTTGTTCTCATCATGAGTTTCCTTTAGTACCTTTTCACCATTAGTGACCATTCCTTGTAGCAAATTATTCATATTTATTGTCAATTCTTCCATCTTATCATCCATGCCATCAATTTTAGTGTCCATGCCGTTCATCTTAGCATCCATGCCATTCATCCTAGCTTCCAATATGCCATCCATCTTAGCTTCTACGCCCTTCTTTAAATAATCCATCTTAGCTTCTACGCCCTTCTTTAAATAATCCATCTTAGCTTCTACACCTTTCTTTAAACCATCCATCTTAGATTATGTTACTTTTTGTGCAAGTGACACTTGTTCTTGTAGTTTTGATATATCATGTAGCATTTCTTCCTCTTCTTCATGAGTCATGCTAGAGATTTCAGGTTCCTTACTAGGTGTTTGCATTTTCTTTCATTGGGGCATTAGTTACACTCTACTATGCCCTTTTAATTCCTTCAAATAAATTTCAAATCAATCTTAAGCAAAAATTTAAAAGAATCTACACACCCTTTTTCACTTTGTAGGAGCTCAATATTGCCTCTGATGTATCTCTGTACATTCAAATCATCCAGTTCTGAAATTGTGACCTGTAGTAGCCCTCTGTGTCCTCTTTGCAATGCCACCAGTCGGATCCAAATTGGATTCTCCAAGGAAGAGTTATGCGAAATCTCCCACAGTGACCTGATTATGGACTAGTTTAGTAGGGCAAACTTGTACGATGTGCCACGAGTCCCTGTTTCATCTTTTGGCTCTAACAAATATATACAAGAAACTAAAGTCTATCCTCTTTCTTTACCTTCTTACGAAATTTCAATCCAATGCTCAGAGAAAACGTTATGATGATTTTCCCCAGGTCACCTGTTTGGAATGTAATTTAGGAGTCTGCAAAAAGACCAACTTCCTCAGATCATATCTTCGCAAGTATAGCGCAAAATGATCTGAAATTTGGACTCTAGATTTAGCGCGATGTCTTCTCAAATGGGTTTTTTGTTTAGCTTCTGAAACATCGTAGCACATAGTTATTGCGAAAATTCCACAATGACCTGTTTGGAGCAGTGAAACCCTAGAATCCAAAGCTCTTATAACAAATTTTATGAACCAGCTCAAGAAAAGATAGAAAAGGTAGATCAACATCTTATAATTCAGCCTCTTTGAGGGGGAAACCTCCTTTACATTAAATAAATGAACAATTCTTGGATGATACAAATGACAAAATATCTTTTCTATATATAGGAGTCTAAGGAGTCACAATATAAGCCAGTCGGCCTAACAATAATAATATAAAGCCACAAAAATAACAATAGAGGGATTCCATGGGGCACAGTAATAACAATATGGGGAAAATAGGGCACAACAATATTAATAAGGGGTACAACTACAATAGTAATGGGGTAATCACTAGTATTATAAGGACCCAACACTATCAACTTGTAATCTTTCAGAAAAAGGAGGTGTAGAAGTAGATAATGGTGGTTGCTCTATGATAGGAGTTGAATTTATTGGTTCTTTCTGTTTTTAATTTTTAGTATTCTGGTTTTGAAGAGATGTCCCTTCAAAAATTTTATTTGGTTGTAGAGAATCTTCCTCAGAATTGTCTTGTTCTTAAATAACTACAGAAGGCTTTTTATTTTATAATATCCTACCAGATCTCAGTTGTACATCATTGAGATCTAAAGGAGTGATCATATAAGTTGGAAATGTCCTTCCACCATATAGGAATTCTGAGGATTTTTATTGTTGGGGTTTGGTAATGGTTGGGCAGGTAACTGATTTGGTCTTTGTGGGAATGGCAGTGAAAGTTGAGGGTTTTGGTTTTGAAGTTTGGGTTGTTGATTTTGTTGAGTAATTTGTTGGGGAGGATAGTTTTTATATGATGGAGGATATTGATAGTGTGGAGAGAGTCTTCCATAGGGATTTTGCATTCCTTGAGCCCAAGGTTGGGATTGAGATTGAGATTGTGGCCAAGGTTGCTGCCAAGAATTCCAATTTGGTGGGGGTTGAATATACATTTGGTTGTTAAAACCCTGATTTTGTTGCCCTTGCCAAGGTCTTCTAGAGAAAAAGCAAAGAGATTCTGTTGGATTTGAAATTGTTTCCTCTTTAAAAATAGCCTTAAGACCAGGAATTGAAGGACAACTTTTGGTCTCATGGTTTTCTGAACAAATCACACAAGTCTCTATGATTTTTGCATCCAAAGGGCATTCTCTTAAAGCGTGATTCTTTTTGCATTTGGGACAGAAAATAGCTAAAGCATTAGTCTCGTCTTTCTAAGGGTGTCTATATTTTCACTAAGGCTCCCTAGAATATCTGAAACATGTTTCCAATTTCTACCCTACTTACTAATCGAGTTGCATATTTATTCAATCTAACACGAGAAGGATCTCTTGGACCTTTCCTAGTTTTGGACTTTCCTCTTGAGAGATGAACACATAATTCTCCAATGTCACTTAATGGGAGTTAAGAGATATTTTCCTTTCCCATCATGTTAAGGATGTCTATCCACTCATCTCTAATGGCTTTTAATTAAAGAGCTTTTAAAGTGTCTTGATCTAAGTTATCCATTTTCGCTCTTTTTAAGTTATAGTTGAATCTTTCAATTAAATCCTCCAAATTTTCATCCTCTCTTTGCATAATTTTCAACACTTCATCTTCGTGATTGATAGGCATGCAATAATCCAAATACCTGTCCAAAACACTTTCTTCATGTCATTCCATGTTCTAAGATACTGAGTGACGAATCCCATGAACCATTTTAAAGCAACTCATTTCAATGTTGAAGGAAACAATTTGAGTTTTTGAGAGTCTTGTAAATAATCGTAAGTTCTACACAAGACTTCAAACTCAAATAAAAAAATTTCAAGATATTCACTTTTTAATCTATGAAAATTTGGGAGGATAGAATGTGAGATATGTTTCATTGTGGCATCTGTTTCTTCATCAACTATAGGGAATCCAAAAGAATTATCAACTCCCTAGTTCCTCTACCTCCTTTGTTATTTCCTCTACCTTCTCTATTATTTCATATACCTCTTCCTCTACCTCCGTCTTGTCCAAATAGTGAAAATTCTCCATCCTCTCCTTCTTCTTCTCTTCCTCCCATTATAGTTTCTTCAAAGTTAATATAAGATTCAACCTGCAAGGTTAATTTCTCTTCCTCTAGTTCCTCTATCTATGGCATGTGGAAGAAAGGTTCTACTTCTCCCTCTCCACTAGGTATTCTTAATTATTCAACTAAAATATGTTCCCTTGTAGAGGTGTGTTGTGGTAAAAACAAAACCCCCCATTATTGATTTGTTCACTTCAAATAATGGGGACCCTTTCTATAAAAGTTTGGCTAAACACTTTTTAGGATTTTTATTTAGTTTATTATCTTACGTGTTTGTTAATTTTTCATTTTCTTTGGATTCGTTTTTTGATTGCTTTGTTAGAATCGATTTTTTATAAACTTCCCACTAACATTTTTTTTGCCTCATTTGGTCAACTAGTTTGAAAATGGTATTCCTTTGAAGTCTCGTCATTTATCTAGTCTGGGTTAAAATGCATAAAATGTACAATATTGCATTTTGTAAATAAATTAGTTCAATAATGCATTTATTTTAAATATTAACCCCTAGTTAGTTCTTACTAACATTTTTTCATTTTTTTAACTTATACATCCAAATCATGAAGCAACGGGATTTTAGTAATTTACTCTAGTTTCCAAATTGGTTACTAATCTCGAAAACCCAGAATTTCGAAGTGGCTGTAGTTTATTGAATTTTCAAAATAGTTGTAGTTTATTTTATTTTTATTTTCGAAGTGGTTGTAGTTTAGAAATTAATGTTAAATTTTAAGTTAATTAAATTAATTTATATTTAATTTAAAGAAAATATTTTTTAAAAATTAATTTTTTAAATTTTTAAAATAAAATTTTAATGCATAAAATATATAAATAATAATATTAAAAAAATTAATTTGAAATTGCCATCAGGATTTTGGATTGATCAGGGATTTATATTGGCTGTTCTTCATTCCATTACCCCCGATCACCAATACCTCCAACCTCCCGATTCCAATTGCGAAAAGGCATGGGGTATTAACCAAGTTTCATATGAGGTTTATGTTATGTTTTCAAACTCATTCAAATGAGTTAAAATGAATGGAGTGAATAAAGGTAATGGAGGTTAGTTTATATTTATTTCTTTTAAATATTAGTTTAAATATTAATATTTAAATAATTAATTTTAAATTAAGAAATATTTTACATATAATTAATTAAATTAAATAGATTTAAATAATTATTTAGATTAATATTAATTGGTTTATAAATAGTTAATTATATTAATTAGTTAGATTAAGATTAATTAATAATAGTTTATTAATTAATTAGTTTTGTTCATAATTAATAATTAAATTAGAATTAATTATTAGATAATTAGAATTTTAATTTAGGATTAAAATTTAAATTAAATTATTCCCGGATGCGGGTGATTTTAATGCTTAACAGGTCAAGGGCTCGTCATGAGGGTAGGTGTCCGCTCGGACGAGCCACGTATAACAGGACGCATAGCATGTGGGCTTGTTGTGTGAGGCATTTAAGTTCGGAGGCGTTGGTTAATGGCAGTCGGGTCCTTTCGGCATTTACTGCCCCTCTTGGTAACGGGAAAATGGCGCTACAAAGCCCTGGCCTCTCTGTCATTCTCTCGCAGTTTGTGTTTGCTCATGCTCTAGTTCTAAGGGAGGTCGTGGTGGCTCAATCTCTGGTTCTGAGGGAGGTTGCAAGGGGTTATTCTTGCCATTGGGACCATTCGGGGGTGTTTGGCATCTCTGTCACTCTCCCGCTGACGGGCATAAGGTTCGAGTGCTCGGAGGTGGTGTGTGCTCATTCTCTGGTTCCGAGGGAGGCTGCGACGGGTTATACCTGCTCTTCGCACAATTCAGAGATGCAGCGAGAGCGTCTACGACAGTCAAGCCGGCGTGGGATTTCCAGAGGGTAGGCTTCATCTTAGAGGCGAGCCCCCTCCCCCTCCTCGTCAATAGAGATTTCTTCCGACCGTCGGCGCTCCAGGGGTCGGGCAGTTGGCAGAGGAAGCATAGCAGAATATCGAGAGATTATGGACTGTGGGCACTCTGAGCATCCCATGGTGAGATATCGTATTCCATGTACTCTGTCAAATTCAACTTTCTTTGTTACAGTT
Source organism: Pinus taeda (assembly GCA_000404065.3). NCBI lineage: Eukaryota > Viridiplantae > Streptophyta > Pinopsida > Pinales > Pinaceae > Pinus > Pinus taeda. The sequence continues at coordinate 5,036 of APFE030767391.1, read as the reverse complement.
TCAGTGGAGCATTACAGCAATCTTCGAGGTGAAGATGATGTTATTCATGCCAGCCCTCCGCGGATTCCTGGGTTGGCTCCTACAACAAGTGTGCAAGTTCCCGCCATTGATATGCTGCGCCCTGTTCAAGACAGCTTCTCTCCAGACCCTGGGGCAGGCCCAAGTGAACCTATGCAGCATGACATTCTCACCGAGCCGGATATCCACAAGATTCCCAGATGCAACGCAGAGGAAGATGTGCACACCACTGATGATGACTAGTTCGCTCAGCTGTTCGACTCAGGTTTCTGAAGAAGGAATTTTTTCACTGTTTGCTCTCACCGCTATCTTATATGTGTCCGGTCTTTGTCCTTATGTAATTCTGTCCCTATCTGTTACAGTGACGACTATCCATAGTTGTTCCAGTCTTCGAATGTATGTTCAGTGTCGGTCTCATGAATGTCGATTTGGTTCAAGTGTCGGTCTTATGTAATTTTGGAGATGATCATTCCTGAGCTTACTGTCCGTCCTTCGACAGGTTTCACAGGGCTACGGCTTTGTTGTACCAAAGATGATGTAATTTTTGCCTTTTTTGTAATATAATAGCATAGTCTTATTCAGAAAAGAAAAATAAATAATATATATATATATATATATATAATATATAATATATATATATATTATATATATTATATATATATAGATTATCTTTAAATTAAATTATTGATTTTTTAGCCAAGCAACAGAATTTCCAGAATTGTGCCAAAATGAACTCATCTACTTTGGAAGCTCATAGATTGAGTTTTACTTGGCCAAATAAGGCCTAGGATGGCTCATTGGAAAGATAAAATAAAGTAGAACATTTCTGAGGAGGTTTCACTAATAGATTGCTCATTTATTAGGTCAAAAATCAGGTAGAAGATCAAGCTACTAATTTTTATAACAAAATCAATTTTCTAAGCTTTATTTTCTGCATTTTCATTTGTCCAAGCCTCTTTTCAATGCAGATCTATTCGTCAATAATATCCTTGGCCAATTAAATCATCTCAGGCATCAATAGAAAGCTTATATTTTATTTTCAATTATTTAATTAATTACATTTGATTGATTTCTTTTAATGCTAGAAATGGTATTTTGATTTTATGTTGCATCTTAATTCATTTTTTATTTCTTTTTACAAGAAAACAATAGAAGAGATATGGATAAAATGCTCTCAATCAATGAGAATGCTCCAGAAATTAAAGGTTGGAATTTTTGAGCAAATAAAATTGGATTGGACAAATTTTTTGCTTCAACAAACTCTCCTCTCAAAATACTTTTGGAAATATTATAAATAATAGATTGCAGAATGTAATAAGGGGCTACTCTCCTCTGCAATTTTGGACTTCTAAAAGCACTTATGTAATAAGAATTTAGAGTTGTAAGTGGGAGGAGTGGAATCTCAAATCTAGGGATTATTGAGATTTTTCTTCGACATTCCGAGTTATGTATAATGAATAAAGATTGTACTACTGTAGCTCTAGTTTGGAAAGCAAAAGCTCAGGCATTGTAAAGGACTATTAGAGACCAGAGCTGGAGAAATGGATTCAATAAATTGGTATTTCAAATACTATTATTTTAAATGTTGGTTTCATTTTGATGACAGGAATGTCTCAATTTACTTTCATATTTGTGCACTTTTGTCGGTATGGGTAATTTGTCTCTATTTTTTGTTATTATGTATCTTTTCTCTTATGGATTAAATTATGCTTTCTAAGTAACTATTTACTCAGAAATCTATCTTATAAAACTGATTTATTGAATGGTAATGTGTTGTAAACTCTTTCCACATATTGTTGTTTAATTATTAGATTCACTGATTTGATAATCAATATCATTTTTGTGGATTACTTCCTGAGTGTTGTTGGTTTATTATTTCAGTTAATAGGTCTCAATAGATGTGTTTTGGTATCCATAATATCAGTTAATTGAACTACTTCATTAACTTGATATTCATTATAAGCAAGACATATTTAAAATCCCAATAATTTAAATATCTTGCTCGTGGTTGGGTTAGCTCTATATCTTCCTAATTAAGATTAGTTTATTTTGCTTGCGTTATAGAATAAATTTGCATTTAGAGTAATTTTTACATTCTTTTAAGTCCTCTTCTCAAAGAGGCAAAATTTTAGTTGTGGCTTGGTTGAACCCAAATCAGCTTAAGGGTCATTCTCTTGCCTGATCAGTAAGAAGAAGGAATCTGATATCCCTGTGTATTGGTAGTTAAAGATATATAATAAACCAATAGCGATAGGGATAAGGTAACTGGACCTAGTTAAACCAGTTGGAGCCACCACACCAAATGGAAAAGGAGCTTCTTTAAGGTCCGGACCGGGTGGTTATCCCCCAATGTTGTTGGAGCAATTTTCGAAACATCAACAAGGTGAAAAAGGTTACTCCTTCTATTGGAGATCCAAGATTTTCTTCTTTTGGGAATGCCTCAGTAGATGAAGTAGAAGATCCTCTTAATTGGATTTCTGACCTTAGAACTTCAGGAGGTCTATGGCTAGGAATATGAGTTTGAGATGGAGGTGTATTTTTTCTTAGTCTTGGTGGATTAAGTGGTGTTGTAGGAATTAAAATCCTGCATCTAGCTATGAATCTACCCCTAGAGTCTCTTTCTCTATGCATATCATTTTTTTTGGATGTAAGAAATCAAGTTACCTAATTACACTTCCCCGGCAACGACGCCAAAATGTTTAGTGAATTTAGTGTCCTAAATTGCTTGCATAAATTATCAACTGAGGTTTGTAAACTGATGAAGTGTTATGCACTATGTGTTCTTAGTTAAACTTTCTTTTACTTCGTTGTTTTGCATTTTATGTTTGTTTTGGGGCTTTCTATTCGTTGATGTCTAAGAATGTACAACTTATGAGAAAATTTAAATGGATCTAATGAATTTTAAAGGAAAGAAAAGGTTCCTAAGTTAATATAACTTCCTAAAAATGGACCAAGAACTGTTGACTGGTTAGAGACTAATAAGAAAACAGAGTATCGATCTTATCTTATCATTAGTCCTAATACATGGATCTAATTCTTAAAACCAGAAGTGATATTGATATAGATGGTAACTCAGTAATTGCATTCGTTTAAATATTCAACCATTCAATTTTGGAATATGATGAAATCAATCTCCTGGAAATGATTTTTTGGAATATCAATGATGTAACTAAGTAAGGACCTGAAAGCAGAAAAAAGGTAAAAGCATGTAAAACTAACACTGTACTGAGTAAATTCAATCATTGTATAAATTAGATATTTAACCATTTAAGTTAGGGTCATCATCATTTTGAAATGGTTTTTGAAAACATCCATTAACATAGTTAATTGACAATTCTATCCTAAGAAAATGAATAACAAAAGAGTGAGAAAAACTAAACAACTGTGTATTCTTATTACTTCAATCTTAATTCAGTTTGAAAACAAAGTGATTTTTCCATGAAATACCTTAGAAGAACAAGGCTGCACAATTGTGATTTTATCCTTACATTATTGGTTAAACATTGAAATGAAATATCATTCTAAATTAGAAAATAGACTTGTTGAAAACAGAGTAATAGAAATTAAACTAAAAAAAACAAAACAAAAAACCTCCTTCAGTGCAGGGGCCCTCTACAACTGATGTGGTTGGAATGCTAGCTAGTTAAGGATGCACTTTAGACCATCATTGACAACACGAAGTTTGTATTATGAACAAAACGAAGTTTGAAGACAGAGTATCAGTAAAAAGCCTGAACTTAACATAATTCCTTCTAACTTATAACTACTTCTCAGTTCCATGCAACCGATATTTATAGGAAAATAGCATAAATGTTTATGAGGAAAACTTGCTACAGGTGGCTAATTCAAATTAAATCTAAAATGTCTATTTATGAGAAAAACTTGTTATAAGTGGCTTAATTCAAATTGTAATATGATTGTTTAAGATTTTGATCAGCTATAGGTAGCTAAATTGAATTAAATTTTTAACATAAATGTTAGACTCTTGATTAGCTACGAAAGAGAAAATCAAGAGTCCTACTACTTCTAGATAACGTATTTTGACTCCATCTTTGACCATGACCTTAGGCTTGCTTTTCTGTCAAATTAGTCTAAGTGAATAGGATAGAATCCATGTGGAGATGATTCTACAAATGCATGTGTGGCATAGTTCGTCATTTGAAACCTGTAACCTACCAAACCATGAGAGTAGCTATGGAATCCACAGTTAGCTACAGAATAGGCTGCGTTCTATAGCTAATTTGCAAAAATCTATTAAAATAGCAAGAACATGAAAACATAATATGGTGATCATTTTAATGTTTTCCCTAAGACAAAACCTAGCATTTATCATTGATTAGGTCTGTAGTCTTATGAGAAAATGACAGAAAAATGTGAGAAAGAAATGTCAAGGAGAGAGTAATTATGAGGTTCAACAATGACCTTCAAGATTTTCATGAAGACAACTATGAGGGAACTATTGTTTGTAAGATGGAATAACGTAGGAAAAAATTTGAAGGCTATATAGCAATGTTGGTTGTAATCAAACCATATAGAGGAAAAGGAATTGGTGAGTTCTTTACTTTGTGTATTCGTCAATACCATTAAATTTTCATTATTATTTGTATTTAATCATATTCATGTATGATGGCTGACTTTCTAATCAGTAGTGGACTGCATTTTTCATTTTTCATTGAAACCACTTTGAGCTGTGAAGTTACTAGTTTAACATTTTTAGGATATTCAATTTTTCCAAATATTTTATCTTCCCATTTATATTTCAAAAGAAAAATATGGTGAATGTGGATCTCGAATTTACATTGTGCATTCATATGTGCAACCTATGGTCATGGTAGTCAATGTTATTCATAAATTTACAACGTGCATTGAAAAGTACAACTTACATGACATGGTAGTCAATGGTGTTCATGCATGCCCCTTTGTTGCTAATAACTTACACTGGTTTTCGAGTTAAGTGAAAGAAACATTAACGCTTGTGCAGGAATTTGGTGACTATGTGTATTTGCTTGAGTTGTGAG
>APFE030767374.1:0-18835 GCA_000404065.3 Pinus taeda | reverse complement strand
ACAAGTCCCCTGCACCACCGCCCCCCCCCCCGCGCGTGGAGGGGTGTACAGACTTCCTGGGGTATACATCCAGCTGAAACAAAGACCTCTAAACAATCATGCTCCACATCCAACAGGAAATCCTTAAATGACCTCATCTATGACACATTTCGAGGTCCTGGCCAATCCATTATGTTTTAGTGTTTTTAGGTACCATTACAATTCCTTCCTTTGAAATTGCATGACCCAAATAGTGCACTTGTTTCTAAAACAAGTCATGCTTACTGAACTTAGCATATAGTTGGTGTTCTCTCAGTATCTGCAATAATTGTTTTAAAGTCCTCCAAATGCTCCTCTTTGGCGTTTGAACACACTAGAATTTGATCAATAAAAACTAAAATAAACGTGTCCAAGTATTTGTTATGGATAGTCGTAATTGGTGCATGGGTAAGCCCAAATGGCACCACCACAAACTTGTGATAACCATACCTAGTCCTGAAAGATAATTTATAGATTTCATCATTCTTGAATTGAGCATGATGGTATCTAGGCCTCAAGTAAATTTTTTAGAGCATCATGGATTCTCTTAGCTAATAAAAGAGATCATTGATCCTAGGCAATGGATATTTATTCTTGATGTTCATTTTACTCAGTTGCCTATAGTCGATATATAATCTATGGTACCATATTTCTTCTTAACAAATAATGTTGGTGCTTCGTAAGAGGACACAATAGGCATGATATACCCTTTGTCCATCATCTCTTTCAGCTGCATTTTTTTTCTAGTAGTACATGTATGCTCACTTTGTAGGGTGATTTAGACACAATCACTACTCCAAGCATAAGCTCTATCAAAAAATCAATATCCCTCTTAGCAGGAAATCTCAGTATCTCCTCCAGAAATATATCCTTGTACTCCTATGACACTTTATGTTTTTTGTTAAAATTAGCAACAAGAAATTCCAATTTAATTTGTCCTTGAATTAAATTATGAATTGAAATTGTAATTCTTTGCTCATAGTAACTTGTAATAGTTAACTAAGTTAGGTTGACTTAGTTAGCTTAGGAAATTTGAGTTGGAAGTCTATCTAGAGTCACGTAAAGTGATCCCTAAATTTTAGGGGCCCTAGTTGAGTTATTTGGAGTTGTAATTAGATAACTCAGTGTAACTAAGTTATAGTCAGTCAAACTAGTTCTGACTGTTGGAGGAACTAATAGAGGTCTAGTAGTCGATTACTGCACCAATGTATCAACCAGTACCACACCAATTAACTGAAGATTCACTCACAAATAATTCATATATGTCAGTTCAGAGGAAGACCCAGCTGAGATCAGAGTGCAGGGACAGTGTACTAGCAGTTGTCTAATTTACAGAGTTGTAAAGATGGTGCATGCAATCAGTTCAGGACCTAAGTTTGGATTGCGCAGTTACGGAGGAATGATTTACCAATTAAATATGGGTTGATTCTCTCAAGAATTTTGCAAGGAAGTAGGGGCTTGGTAGGTAGCAAAATTGGCTAAGTGTTGGCTAGAGGAGGCTTGCGAGGTAGTGAGTTGGATCATACTTGTGAATGGATTGTTCTAGTGAGAACAAGCATTTTATTTTCTTCTCAAATATTCTAGTTAATGCAATATTGATAGTCGGGGTTTTAAGCAGTTGCTTTCCTTGGAGAAATATTGTGTTATGTGAGATTGATATTCTTCATATTTTTTATTATTGTTTTCATCGATCATTATTGGTTTCCGTTGTAAAGCATAGAGTAGATTCTTGTCTTATGTTTTAGTATATCACATCAGTTGTTGAATCTATAGAAAAATCTACATGGTATCGAAGCTTAAGACAATATAGAAGAGAATATTTCGATTTTGTTGTGTAGGTGAAAATTGAATTTACAGTTCATACTTCAGATCAGCAATATGTCTTTCTACGAGTTGGGACATGAGTATGACTTGGAAGGAAACTCTAATTACATAGCATGGAAGGACATGATGGATGCAGTGTTGGAAGACAATGGCCTTAAGGAATTCATTGATCAAGGCATTCTTAAGCCTCTAGCATTGGATGTTCAATATTTGGCTGAATGGAGAAAGCGTGTGGCAAAGGCAAGGCAGATTATTCTTGAGGGATTTCAAGACCACATTGTCTCGAGTCTCCATAGCAAGGAAACTCCATAATCAATGTGAAAGGCATTGACGGACATGTTTCAAAATAGTAGTGACCATAGGAAGCTGACACTGAAGGAAAAACTCAGAAAGATCAATATGGAGAAGGGAAACTCTATTCTAAAATACTTTATCAAGTTCACTCATTGTCGTGATGAGCTTGGAAGTGTTGGGATTACGGTTGTCGAGGATGATATGGTGAGCCTAGTTCTTCTAGGACTCCCCAAGGGTTGGCATAGTTATAAAGACTCTGTCAATGGGAGGGAAAAGTTATCAGATTGGGAATGACTTTGGTCGGATTTGGTATGGGAATAGATTCAGAGGAACACCAAAGATGGATCCTCATCAAAGATTGATGATGAGGAAAATTGTGCCTAGCGAGTAAGGAAAATAAAGGGAAGGAGAAGGCATCCCATTCCAAATCAGATTCTTGTCGTGGAGGAAAGAAGAAGGACATGTTGAAATTCAAGTGCTTTCATTGTCACAAGGTGTGACATTTTACTACAAATTGTCCGCTCAAGAAGTCCAAGAAGAAGTCCTCAGGAGGAGCAGTAGGTGAGGCTTTTACCTCACAATTCAAATTGGACTTTACCCTCATCACATGCATGGTCTCATCAATGATGGATAGTGTATGATACCTATGCAGTGGAGCTTCTTTCCACATGACTGGTAACAAGGAGCTCTTCAATGACTTGGCGGAGAAGGATCTCCAGATGCATATCAAGATGGGTGATGACAGGAAGTATAATGCTACCAGTTTGGGTACAGTTACCTTTCAGAGGGAGTCAGGTGCTCCCCTCACTTTGTGAGATGTTATGTATGTTTCTGGTTTGAAGAAGAACTTGGTATTTGTTGTCATGTTAGAGGATAGAGGCTATGATGTGATCTTTAGTAAGGGAAAGGTGTTCCTTCGCCACATAGCCATGGGACAGGTTAGCAGAGAAGGTGCGGAGCCGAGACATCTGTGAGTTGTGGCACAGTTGGTTGGGTCAGTTGCATCATGGCACTTTGAAAATCATGCAACAAATTTCTATCGGTCTTCCCAAAGGTACATAAGAGCAATTTGATACATGCAAAGGGTGTAGTTTGGGGAAATTCACCAAATCTTCCTTTCACGACAAAGACAGTTGAGCACACACGATCCTTGATCAAGTCCATTCAAATGTGTGTGGATCATTCTTGATAGCATCCATGGCCAAGCACAGGTATTATGTTATATTTCTTAACGATTTTTCTCTTAAATGATGGATCTTTTCCATGCAGAAGAAAGATCAGACTTTTGCAAATTTTTATGAATTTAAGGCATTAATTGAGAAATATACAAGCATGAAGGTAAAATCTCTCAGGAGTGATAATGGTGGAGAGTATGTGTCAAATGAGCTTAAAAAATTTGTGTGGCAAAAGGCATTAAATGAGAGTTGATAGCACCTCATAACCCACATCAGAATGGGTGGATGAAAGGAAGAATAGAAGTATTGTAGGGGCAGCATGGGAAATGTTGCATGATCAGGGCCTACCACTACACTTGTGGATCGAGGCATGCAACATAGTTGTTTATTTTCAGAACAAAATTCCCTCATTGAATTCTTCAGATGAGTACACCAGAGGAGGATTTCTCAAGGAAGAGACCAGATGTGGGTCAGTTCTGGATTTTTGGCTCATCGGTATATTTCCATGTGACCAAAGATGCATGGAAGAAGCTTGATCCAATAGAAAAGTTGGGGATATTTGTGGTGTACACTAATACATCTCACAACTATCGGGTGTACCTGTCAACCAACAAGATGAAAGTGGTTTGCAAGGATGTCAAATTTGATCAAGAGAAGGCCATGTGATGTTCCCCTGAGAGGGAGCTTCAGCTACATGCTATTGAGGAGCTTTTAGCTCCTAAGGAGGAGCCTTAGATTGATGTGGAGCAACTACATTCATAGGATCCAGGAGTGAAGACATCAAGCAGAGTCTTTCAGATATGGGAGAAAGTGCACTAGAGAGGCTAATAGGTTATTGCAGGATGCGAGAGAGAATGTGGGAGCACCCACATCATAATGTAGGCAGAGGAGGTCACTTGAGAGGTACACTAGATACATGGCTCTTATGAGCAGATGTGTTGAGATAGAGCCATCGTCTTTTGAGGAGGCACTGCAGCAAATTATTTGGGTTGATGGCATGGTCAAGGAGTATCACTCCATTCTTCATAATAGTGTTTGGGATGTGGTCCCAATACTGACAGACAAGTCAGCTGTGAGTTCCTTATGGATTTACAAGGTAAAGAAAGCAGTGGATGGTAGTGTGGAGAAACATAAGGCGAAGTTCGTGGCCCAAGACTTTTCTTAGGTTGAGGGGATTGATTATGATGAGACATTTTTTCCTGTTGCAAGGTACTCCTAATTAAGATCCATTTTGGCACTGTGAATGCATATGGGTTGGAAGATACATCAAATGGATGCAAAGGCAACATTCCTTAATGGCATGATTGAGGAAGAGGTGTGTATTGAGAAACCTGAAGATTTTGAGACCTTTGACCGTGAGTGGCATGTGTGCTGACTCAAGCCATCATTGTATGGGTTGAAGCAATCACCCCGTGCTTCATACACCATGCTCAATAGCTACTTCACTGGGTTGAGCTTCAACAAAAGTGAAGCAGATGCAAACCTATACCATATTGTGGTGGAAGGTAAATTGTTGATTATTGTTTTATATGTCGATGATTTGATTATGACAGGTGATGATAAGTTGAACAAGTCTTGCAAAGAGGATCTTGCAAGGGAATTCTAAATGAAGGACTTGGGGATCATGCACTACTTTATGGGCATGGAAGTATGGCAAGGTGATGGGGAACTTTTTGTCTCTTACGGAAATTATGCCAACAAGATATTGAAAAGGTTCCACATGGAGAGCAGTAAACCCATGGAGACTCTAGCAGATAGCTGGAGGAAGGAGGATGCTACTTTGGGTGAAGTAGTGGAAGCTACTTTTTACAGGCATCTTTTGGGTTCACTCATGTATTTGGTGAACACATGACTGGACATTTTCTATGTAGTTAACTAGCTTAGTCAAGAGATGGTTAGGTTTACCAAGATGTATTGGAAGGAGGCCAAGCATGTGATGAGATACCTTGGAGGCACTACTCAGTATGGATTGATATGTTTTTATATGATTAGTTTTATTGTGCTCATAACAATTACAGATTTATAAATATGTTCATGCTTATTGCTCCTTGTGTTGAGGTTTCATTAGTTGTTTGTGCATACAATCAGGTAAATTTCCTTAAGTTTTTAAAAGACATTCATGAGAAAAATAGCTTCAGAAACAAATATTGAACAACAAACATGTATAGTGTAGCAAACCATCAAAGAGACACATTAACATAGTGTTTTGATGAAGGAGTTCACCCCTCCTAGGCTACATCTCCTTGGTCCAACTTCCATGTCTTGGGCCTCTGTATTAGCTCAATGTGGAAAAAATGTTGTTTATAAAGCTTTATGGCTCCTGATACCTGCACTAATGTGTTCATAATTTCTAAATTAGCCAAGAACACCTCTTTCTAAACTCATTTTGGTCGAAAATTGCTCAAGATATACTTCATTTATTTTTTCCCTAGGAAACCCCGCTAAAACTGGAGAAGACTCCAGTTAGCATCGCCAAATTTGGAAATCCTGCTGAATTGGCGTGCCTCCAAAACTATCGCCATCTTTAAATTCAGATTAATTAATTTAAACATGATTAGTGGTTCCTTAAGCATGCTTAACCTTATTGTTGGCCCATGGTTTTATAGCATAGTCGTATGGAGAGGGGGTCGGCCCACAGGGCTGGCTCCCTCCGCTCCCATCGTCAACATTACTGTATGCTTTAAATAACGTATCATGGGCCACCATTTACAAACTTGTTGATGGTCCAATGGTAACGTAATGGAGTTGGGAGGGGGAGGTCACGGGTTGGACCCGCCCTTTGCCCATCCCTTAATATATTTTTCCATTATATACATTCGAACTTGGACATACATAAAATGCACCATGAATATTTTTGAACCTTGATATAGTGTCAAAATTTGTAATATTTATTTAATATATATATATATATATATTATATATATATATATATATATATATATATATAGATATATCTATATATATATATTATATATATTTATATATATTAATATTATATATATATATATATATATTTATATATATTTATATATCTATTAATATTTTTTTTAATTATTTTTATTTTTTATATTAGATAATATATATATTGCATGGATAATATTTTCAGGGAACGAAACGAATGCAGTTGCCGATTGATTATCCAAAGAAGCTACAGATAGGCCTCTCGACACTTAGATGATTCAGGAACATAGGGAAGGAGCTCATTATCAGTTCTATCATTGGCCCTTTATGGATATACCGTATAGGAGGCTCATAGGGAGCCTGGCTATATGTTTTTTTGCTTATTAGCTTCCATCTATAAATATACATATGCTTTTTAAAATCAAGAACAGTGATGTACTCTACATGTCTAGAGTATTTTTTTTATATAACTTATGCTGAACTCAACTGAGAATGGTGCCTCCCTGCGTGGACAGAAGGCACTAAATTTTGATCTGTACTGGAGAACTTAGATTTTTTTGATAGACAATGCCTCTCTTACAGCATATGCATCATGCATATACAACATGTAATTTTCTTACTTCATGGAAATTATGATTTTTCCAAGGGGAAAATATATATTATAGAATATATATATATATATATATATATATATATATATATAATATATATATATATATGTATTTATATTAATATTATTATTATATTATTTTATATAATATTGATATATAATATATATCAATATTTCTAAAAAACAAAATCCACATAATATTAATCATGAACCATAATTCCACCTTGGAGGACATTGGGAAATTTCACCTTCACATAACCAAACTAATGAATCCTGAAGTGACACTTGTCACAGCCTCATTGGAAAAAAACTGAAGAAGATTCTCATCATGCTTATTGTACTGCCATGTCATCATTCTATCATGTTCTGCAATTTTTTAGTTGTTTAAGAAAATGAACAACAGGCATTTTCTCCTTCATCCAGACTTGGTTTTAAGTGAAACGAATTACGTTGTGATCGTCTTGATGAGACAAATGCAATCGTTTAGGTTTCAAGCCAATATGATAACTTTGATTTTTGAGCTAAATACTAAGCACTTGATTATTCCTCCACACTAGAAGCCTTTTGGACCCCAAAAGATCACTATTATTTGAAAAGTAGATGAGGGTACAGCCCCCTCACCATTCCAAGCTCGATCCAATTGGCTTTTGACGAATTTGTTTCCTTGAGCTCCTCTCTAAGGAAATCAACATTCACTTGCCTTGAGGACCCCATTCTTCTATCACGAACGGCATCTTGTTGAAACTGATTCAAAAATTCTGTAAGAATGCATTCAGAATGTGAAATATGAATATTCTTTCCCTTTCAACAACTTGAAGCCTCTTTTTTCAAAACTGACAGCAGCTTGCACCGTCAACTTGAAACTTGTGATTGACATAATACATGTACTTGTCTTTTCCCTTTCCAAGTTGCACTGTTTTTTGCACCATTTTCAATCGTTCATAGAAACTCATGGTTTTGTCCATGTCACCATCAAAATCAACATCCTTCTTACCAAGATGACATGACAAAATGTAATGCAAATTGATTACAAATTTCACTACTTGGTTTACATGACTCAAGCCCGATTGTACATCTTGATAGTATGAAATTTTCTAAACATAACTTTAATGTAAAACATAATGATTCCTGAGTACAATATTTACATAACCAATAGGCCTAAAAGGCATAGCAATGAATTTGCTCCTTATACCTCTTTTGTACCTTCGAACCAAGTGAAAATTTTGACAAGTATACATCCAATGAAAGTGCATGGATCGTTGCAACTTAATCTTTACTCCATGTAAATATTTTGAATGAAATAAGATGGTGAAGTTTCTTGCATAAACCTAAAACTTAAATGAACCTTTCAAGTTTGAAAGAGCATAAATAAGAATTGAATTGATCTTTTGGTTTGAAGCAACACATGCCTCTTGATGTTTGTCTCCCCACTGGAAGACTTTTCACACACATGACAATTCATGCCAAGGAGCTTTGAAATAAGAAATGTCAACAACAACTCTCCTCCAACATTAGGCTACTCCCAACAAACCTCTTATCAAAATGATGATCTTGGGCGTTGACCAATCAACAATGGCATCCAACTTGGGGAGGCATGCCTTCAACTTACCTTCTCCAATATAATGGCCCAAATACATCAAAGAAGTGAAACCCAACTTGTACTTTGATATCTTCAAAACATCAAAAAAAATCCTTCATAGATGACATGTGCATAAGGAAATTTTCTAAACATGTTTATGTCACCCAAGTGGAAAATTTCTTCAATAAAGGACTCTTTTTTGCCATAATTCAAATACATGTATGTGATAGAAGCGCTACAAAGAACATACAACATTAAAATCCATACAAACCATTCTTGTTTGGTGTTATGTATATTCTTGCACTGACCTCTTTTTACAACTTTGCTTTTGCAAAAACTACTCATTTTGTCCTCTTTCTTGAAATGCTTACCATTCCTCTTTGGCACCATAACCATCGGTGCACAACATGGCATAAGGGATGATTGAATGAACCCATTGTTCAAAAAACTTTTGCATTGCATTGGTGTCTCTACACTTTGCAATTTTGTCAACCCTTGCATGCTCACATCACAAAGAGAAACCTCTTGCTGCAAAGATATTTCATGTAAAGTTTCTTTCTCCTTAAAGGACGATTCTTTCACAACTTGAAATACTTCATCACTTTGATGAACTGAACCAACCAAATCAGAATTGAAACTTGCATTACATGCAACAACATTTTCATAAACAATATCATCATTTGGCTTGAACATGAGAAGTACTAAACTTTTACTTGAATTCACTATTCTTTTTTCATGCCCTGTATTAACAACTGATATGTTTGTGATGGGTTCTCACTATATACTCCACACCATCCTTGAAAAAGTGATACATGTTTTCATGGTGGTACAAGAATACTTTCTAATCATGCAAATATGGACTACCCAACACCACACCTGAAATATCAAGCGGTGCCACCTCTAACTCTACTTCGTCAACAAAATTTGCAGTGATTGCAAACTTAAACAAACATTTTCTTGTAACCAGTGAATTGGTGTCTCTTGTTATCCATCCCAAAGTGTATGGTTTATGGTAAGGTACAGTTTCAAGATTTAATATGTTCACTAAGTCTTCAGAGATTAGATTCGCTTGTGACCCACTATCGAAGAGTGTGTCAATCTTGGTGTGTTTAGATATGACCCTAACATGAAATAACTCAATTCGTCTATTTACATCTAGAGTAGTAGTAGTGTTACAGTTTTGTGAACTAGTGCTTGCAATATCTTGTTTTCCTTTGATTCCCATGACAGTGATTTTGTTTTCATCACCTGATTCAAAACCTAAATCTTCTTGAGTGATAGCAGTGGTTTTCTATTTCCCTTTATTGTTGAACTTATTTGGTCTCATTTCTAGTTGGAGTTTCGAGCAATGATCCTCATTATGTCCCTATTTTGATCAGTGTTTACGGATAACTTTCTCCCCTTCTTTCTTCACACTTGCATTTTTATTCCCTTTCCATTTTCCTCCTTTCTCTTTCTCCTTACCCTTAGGTGGTTTTTTATTACTATTCTCTTCATAAGTGTTCTTTACTCTAGATTCAAGATGCATGGGTTTCACACATACTTCATCCAAATTAGTTGGATTAAACATAAGGACAGTATGTTTCAAATAGGAATGTAAACCCCCAATATATTTCAACAGTGTATCTTGGGAATTCAAATTAACTCCTAATAACAACGCCCTTTTCCTAAACTCCTGTGTATAATCTTGGACTATTTGGCTTTTAAGATGCCTAAAATTTTGCCAACTCATAATGGCCTTTTGCATATAGGCTAAAGGATAAAATTGTCTTTTAATTGCAGAAACAAATTCAACCCAAGTGATGGATATCTTACCATGGATTCTCAATCCCTCTTGAGTCTTTCCCACCAAACTAGTGCATCTCCTTCTAACCTTAATGAAGCCAACTGGATCTTTATGTCATCTTCTTGAAGGTTCTAAATTCTACAGTATACCTCCAACTGTCGAATCCAATTGTCCAACATTTCTACATTCACCCCTCCATTGTACATCGGAAGTTCGAATTTTATATCCAATTTCAGTAATGGAGTCTTTCCTTTTCGGGTTCTGGAATGATTATGGGAAGTTTCAGTAGTGGTAATGGAGGATGATGGCATATGAGATGATGGAGATGATGAGAAAGATGATGAGGATGGTGGAGATGGAGGTGGATTTCCACCATTCCCTTTGGAATCCTTCTTCTCATCTTTTTTGTCCTCTGAGCTTCCTTCTCCATGTGGAGGTTTATAACTCTCTCTAACCATTCTAGTGTTCCTCTCTTCATAGAGGACTTTAACCATCTCAGTCAAAATATAGAAAGCTTTCTTGAATTTTTCCTCTTCTAAAGAGGGACCTTCAGGCCCTTTTTCTCCAGACATAATGGCTATGGATTCAATCTCAGAAATTAGTACTGCTTGTACCTCTTCAATCTCAATTGAAGATAAAACTTGAGGAGATTCAAGTGCAGCTGAAATTGGAATCTTGGGTGGTGGAGATTGTGGCCTTGTGGCTCTCCTTCTTCTCAGCATTACCTCAGGAGTTGAAACCAATAGCTTCCATTCTCCTTTTTGCAACTTTAACCATGTAAGCATCACAATTTTTCAACCATTAAAACCCTAATTCACAAACTCAAGAAATCAAGCAAATCAACCTTTTCTCTAATACCAACTTGATCTATTTTTGTATGATTAGTTTTGTTGTGCTAATAACAATTACATATTTATAAATATGTGCATGCTTATTTCTCCTTGTGTTGAGGTTTCATTAGTTGTTTGTGCATACAATCAAGCAAATTTACTTAAGCTTTTAAAAGACATTCATGAGAAAAATAGCTTCATAAACAAATAGTGAACAAAAAACATGTACAGTGCAGAAAACCATCAAAGAGACACATTAAAACAGTGTTTTGATGAAGGAGTTCTCCTCTCCTGGGCTACATCTCCTTGCTCCAGCTTCCATGGCTTGGGCCTCTATATTAGTTCAATGTGGAAAAAATGTTGTTTACAAAGCTCTATGGCCCCTGATACCTACACGAATGTGTTCAGAATGTCTAAATTAGCCATGCTTCATTCAATTTTTCCCTAGGAAACCCCACTAAAATTAGAGAAGACTCCAGTTAGCACCACCAAATTTGGCAATCCCGCCGAATTTGGCACACCTCCAAATTCGCCACCATCTTTAAATTCATATTAATTAATTTAAACAGGATTAGTGGAACCTTAAGTGCGCTTAACCTCAGCATTGGCCCATGGTTTTATAGCATAGTTGTATGGAGAGGGGGCTGGCCCGCAGGGCTTAAGTGCGCTTAACCTCAGCATTGGCCCATGGTTTTATAGCATAGTTGTATGGAGAGGGGGCTGGCCCACAGGGCTGGCTCCCTCCGCTCCCACCATCAACATTACTGTATGCTTTAAATAACATATCATGGGCCACTGTTTACAAACCCGTTGATGGTTCAACAGTAACATAATGGAGTTGGGAGGGGGAGGTCACGGGTTCGACCCACCCTTTGCCCGTCCCTTAATATATTTTTCCATTATATACATTCGGACCCTAGACATACCATAAAATGCGTCAATTGAATATTTTCGGAGCTTTTGATATAGTTTGGAAATTTGTAATATTATAGTATTATATATATAGAGAGAGAGAGAAAAGAGCAGAGGAAGAGCTGGGTGGGAGAGAGAGAGGAGAGAGAGAGAGAGATGTATTATATATATTATATGATTTAAATACATATTATTAAATATATTTCTATATAAAAAAAAATCCACATAATATTAATCATGAACCATAATTCCACCTTCGAGGACATTGGGAAATTTCACCTTCACACAACCAAACTCGCGAATCTTGAAGTGACACTTGTCACAACCTCATTGGGCAAAAACTAAAGAATATTCCCATCATGCTAACTGTACTTCCATGTCATCATTCTGTCATATTCTGCAATTTTTTTAGATGTTTATGAAAACAAACAACATGCCTTTTCTCCTTCATCCGGAGTCGGTTTTTAGTGAAATGAATTGTGTTGCGATCATCTTGAAGAGACAGATGTAGTCGTTTAGGTTTCGAGCTGATCTAAGAACTTTGATTTTTGAGCTAAATATTGAGCACCTGATCATGGATTGTGGTATAGACGAATAGAGGGAGTAAAGATTTAAGGATTCACCAATGAAGATCGGGCAGGGAGTCCATACGAAAAGAAGAGCACATCAGGAGGGATCTTTAATATTGGGTCAGCAGTTGTTTCTTGGTACAGCAAGAAACAAAGATCAGTGGCACTCCTTTCAGCAAAGGCAGTGTACATGGTTGCTAGTCAAACAGATTGTGAGGCCATCTAGATGAGGAATATTTTGGTTGGTTTGTTTGGTCAGCATATGGATCCAACTGTTATTTACCATGACAATCAGAGTTATATCAAACTCTCTGAAAACCCATTTTTTCATGATCGATCCAAGCATATTGATATCTAGTATCATCTTCTTTGAGATTGTGTGCAGAGGCGGATTATGTTGTTGGAGTACATTCCCATAGGGGAGCAGGATGCAGACATTTTGACAAAGGCATTGTCAATATGTAAATTTGAGTTTCATAGAGACAGGATTGAGGTAGCTGATAATCCCTTTCTTGTTGAGAGGGAGTGTTGAAAATAGTAATAAGAAATTCCAATTTAATTTATCCTTGAATTAAATTGTGAATTAAAATTGTAATTATTTTCTCATAGCAACTTGTAGTAGTTAACTAAGTTAAGTTGACTTAATTAGCTTAGGAAAATCAAGTTGGAAGTCTATTTAGACTCATGTAAAGTGATTCCTAAATTTTAGGGGCCCAAGTTGAGTTCTTTGGAGTTGTAATTATATAACTCAGTCTAACTGAGTTATAGTCAATTAAACTGGTTCTAACTGTTGGAGGAACTAGTAGAGGTCTAGTAGTCGATTAGTGCACCAGTGCATCAACCAGTACCACACCAATTAAATAAATATTCACTCACAAATAATTCATGCATGTTAGTTCAAAGGAATACGTAATTGAGATTAGAGTTCAAGGACAATGTACTATCAGTTGTATACTTTTCCGAGTTGTACATATGGTGCATGCAATCAGTTGAAGACCTAAGTTTGGATTGTACAGTTATGGAGGAAGGATTTCCAAATTAAATATGGGTTGATTCTCTCAGGAATTGTACAAGGAAGTAGGGGCTTGGCAGGCAGCAAAATTGGCTAAGTGTTGGCTAGAGTGGGCTTGTGAGGCAGTGAGTTAGATCATACTTGTGAACGGATTGTTCTAATGAGAACAAGCATTGTATTTTCTTCTCAGATCTTCTGGTTAATGCAATATGATAGTCGAGGTTTTGAGCAGTTTCTTTCCTTAGAGAAATATTGTGTTATGTGAGATTGGTATTCTTCATCTTTCTGATTATTGTTTTCATCGATCATTATTCGTTTCCTTGATCATTATTGGTTTCCTCCCCACGCCCCTAGCATTTTAGCGATCCTTTCTTCTATTCTTTTATCTTTACCTTTGATGGCATAATTCGTTTATCCCCATTTTGAGCAGGATAATTCTACAGCTATAACATTTTTTGGGAAACTAATCTAGACACTTTTTCTTACCTATTTTTATTGTGATGATTTGGTTCCCTTCTTGAATATGGTTTTATCTTTATTTTTCTACATTATATTGATAATTTTACTAGAAGCTTCGTCATTCATGTAATTTTATTAAACTAGAAAAGAAGCATTACATAAGGGTAGGAAGGCATATCATATATATAACC
The DNA here is from genome assembly GCA_000404065.3 of Pinus taeda. Classification (NCBI taxonomy): domain Eukaryota; kingdom Viridiplantae; phylum Streptophyta; class Pinopsida; order Pinales; family Pinaceae; genus Pinus; species Pinus taeda. The sequence continues at coordinate 4,675 of APFE030767374.1, read as the reverse complement.
TCTCTAGTCTCATCTCGACATGCCATGCTTCCTTGATCAACAACTCAAGGGTTATCACCACAACAAGGTTGTTTCAAGGCCAATCTATCAACTAAGAAATACAACACTTCTATAATTCTTGTTATTATTCAAGGATAACTTTATTAATCTAGAAAACTAATTAACTAAATAAATAATGCAGGAAAATCCACTTTTCCTACAAGCTCTAAACTCTACTTCTAGGATGTCAATGCACTACTGACATAAGGGTGTTCATGCACCTTTTCATCACTAAATATTGAATTGCCTCTAATCCTTACACGGGATCTACCCATTTACATGATAGATTAATACACCAAATCATCATTACTTTCAAATTTTACACAGATGTTGAAACTCTTCCAATTCTAGATATTCCTAGACTATAATTCTTCTATTGATCACATAGATACATAGAGACAATTCATGAACACAATAGAAGTATCAACTCTATTTCATTATTCAAATTTGTACATACATCTACTCAGAACATCTCCTACCTCTCTATGGTCTGATCTCACTTTCATTTGGTCATCCTCCTTTCCTCACACTTACTCTCTTTTTTATTTCCCGTAGGCATACAATAGATAGAATTTAGAAAATCACTCCAAAAATCACCCATAAATAAATCAATCTAAGATCACTCGATATATCCTTAAATCCATCATGATTTACAAGGCATATTTTCTTTTAACTTATCGAAAAAAATCTTACCTATCCAAACAACTTCTAGTATATGTCTTATCCTCTCTAGAAATTGATTTATCAATTTAAAAAATATAACTATTTACATCAAGGAATTAGAATTCCTTCTCAAATTTCCAAATGACTCTGAAACTAAGATGCTCCTAAAGAAAAAAAAATAGAATTATGAGGTCAACATTCCCCCCCTTTGGTCTTGAAGTTTATTTTTACAATTTCCTGGCTCTTCCATGAACTTGGTATATTTTATTTTCCTAGTGGTTTCATAAAAATGTCTGAAATTTGATATTCATATGGACACTATTATGGTTGGATCGAGTTTTTATTGATGAGAGTCCATATGAAATAATGTTTGGTGTCGATATGCTTGTTTTAATTATAAAAAAATAGATTCTTGGCCATTTTGATCGATGATTGATTGTCAATGAATAATGTAGTCAATGATTTCTTAATAGCAGAAGGATCTTTCCAGATTCGACATAGCCAAACAATTTCACATGTTTCTTCCCAAGCTGAGATGTATTTTTCCTTTGTTAAATAATTTTCCATTTATGTCTATCTTTTACAACTCTAGGGAACTGTCATTGAACCCAAATTCATTAGATAACCTAATGTTGATTTTTTTCATCGATATTACCTACATAGTCTGCATTTTAATATGCAACTAGTGTAAAGTTGTTGTTTTTCTTCCAAAGAAGCCAAAAATATTGTGTTCCCTATATGTATCTAAGGACCCTTTTTGTTTCATTTTGGTTACTTTCTCTAGGTGCATACATAAATTTGGAAAGAGTGCTTATTATATATGACAAATCTGGACAAGTGGTAGTCAAGTAAATGAGGCTCCCAATCAATTATCAATAGGTTGTATTGTTTACTAATTTCCCTCTCCAAAATTTGTAAGTTTGAGGTTTTTCTCCGTAGGAGCAAGAGAGAGTTTACAGTCTGCCATGCCAAACCTCTTCAACAATTTTGTAGCATACTTGGTTCAACTAAGGAAGATTTGATGATGTTGTTGTGAAACTTTTACTCCAATATAATACCAAAGTGGCCCTAAGTCTACCATTTTGAATCCTTTTTTAAGTTCTTATTTCACTTGATTAATGTGATGTTCATGATTTCCTGTAATAATTAAGTCATCAAAATAAAGAACAATGATGACCAACTTTTGACATTTCATCCTTAAATATACAGTAGCATCAAAATCATTACGATGAAATCTAATATGCCCAAGGTATTCATGCATTTTGGCATATCATGCCTTGAGTGATTTCTTCAAGCCATATAAGCTTTGATAAGTTTACAAATTTTATGCTCCTTCCCTTCAACTTCAAATCCTGTGGGTTGAGCCATGTAAACTTCTTCTTTAAAATCACCATTGAGAAAGAAAATTTTCACATCCATTTGATAATGTGTCCAATCATATTGTGCAACAAAATTTATCACCATTCTTATTGTGTTCCATTTTGATGTCGGGGAAAATGTTTCTTCATAGTCAATCCCTTCCTTTTAAGAATATTCTTTAGCCACGAGTCTTTTTTTCTACTTAGTGTGGTAAACCCATTTCTGACCAATGGGTTTAACATTTGTTGGACAATCTACATGTTTCCATTTTCCATTTGCAATTATTCAGTCATATTCATGCCCCATTTCTTATTTCCATTCCTTATGCTTCACTACTTCTACAAAAGTTGTCGTTTCAATGGAGTCATAAGGGAGTAAGGCAAAATTTGATTGAGTGGAACTTCTATCCCTTATCTTATTTTTTTCATCTTCATGAATATTTTTTAGTAATTATGTGAGCCATTTTGGTTTGCCATGTTGTCCCTGTGGGGAAGTTACTGCAATAGATATATTATGTGTTGAAGAACCTTCATATGGAGAAGAGTGATCTACCTCATGAATGTTCATATTGGGGGCTAAAAATTTCTCAATCCAATTTGATTTTCTTTGAGGAATTGTTTTTTCTGCTTTATTTTCCAAGTGATTGAGGTAATTATCAAGCCCTTGCACTGCTTTAATTTTTGTTTCATCAAAGATAAAATCCCAACTAATAATAAACTTATAATGTAATAACAACCTATAGCCTTTATTTTCATATGAATAGCCAAAAAGAATGCATTTCATGTTGTGATTTTCTAGCTTAGTCGTTATTTCCTTAGGAACTCAGGCATAGCAAGTGGAACCAAAAACTCAAAGATGATTCACTAAAGGCTTAGCACCATACAAAACTCCATATGGATTAATTCCATGTAAGGCTTATGTGTCGAATGAATTCCTTAGATAAATTTTTATGAAATGATTTTTCCAAATACTTTGTGTTTAACCCCTTTAAATGCATCATAAATTTCTCCATTCCCATCAATAAGTGATTCATTCTTTCTATGACTCCATTTTGTTTTGGAGAATAAGAATTGATCAATTATCTTTTTGTTCCATTTCTTCGGTAATGATCACTGAATTCATTTGAAGTGAATTCACCCCCATTATTTGTTCTCAAAGTAGCAATATTTTCCTTGGTGGAATTTTCAACTAATTGTTGAAATTGTATAAATTTGTCAAATGCTTCTTATTTCTCCTTGAGAAAATACACCCAAGTCATCCTTGTAAAATCATAAATGAAAAGAATAAAGTATTTTCATCCACTAAGAAAGGATTCTATAGGACCACATATGTCACTATGGATTACTTGTAAACATATGTTTTCTCATTATGTATTTGTGGGAAAAGGGTCGCTCTTTTTCAAATGGAAAGGAACACTTAGCAATCTCCTTTTTCAAATGTAGCAATCCTTTAACCATCTCATATACTTTAATTTTATTAAGGCTATCAAAATTCCAATGGTCAAATATGTAATGCCATAATCTTAGAGAGCTAGGAGATAAATCCATTATTGTTTGTGAGGAACCATTGTTCCTTGTAGCCTTAAAAGTTTTCCAGCTTCATAGACCTTCATTATTGTCTTAATTTTTTTTTTATTGAATTTATTATGATCCATCCATCTTTCGCGATGTTATTATGATTTCCTTGTCCAATGAGCACGATGGATAAAAATTTTTCTTAAATGTTGTCATACATTGGAAAGTAACACTTTTCCAATTGTTGGAAGAGAAATGCAGACTTATCCTTTTCCTTTAAGGGTATGGGTTTTTTCATCTACCCAATAGATTTCATTTAGCTCCATATATTTATAGGTCTAGAGATAATCTTTTCTATAGCACATATGTTGAGTAGCTCATGTATCAAATATCCAATCATCTTCATATTCCTTTCTTGGAAATTTGTCAGTGATCATTGTTGAGATTGCAACAAGATGATGGAGCTTAGTGAAAAGAGTCGCCTTCACTAAGTGGGCCCGCAGGCTATTTTTGGCGCAAGTCTATTTTTAGACTATGTCTATTTTTTAGACATATGGATCATGTCTATGGATTGCAGGTTGCTGTTTATGGATAATTGATCAAGTTGGGAAAAATAGATGGACTTCTATTTTTAGATCACAGCGGAGTGACTGCTCAGTCTAAATATAGAACAGTCAAATATTATTAGCTCATAATAATATTTAGACTATAAACTTTGTCTTATTCTCTTGGAGAACTTCAGGATGAGCTACGGATGTGGTACATGCAGATCCCAGAAGGAAATACGTGGTTACCTATGGGATGACTAATATTTGCATGCAGGACTTCAGTTAGAACTCAAGTGAGTTTAGTTTAGTGGACTGGAGGTGCAGTTGATGGAGTTGTGTTCAGTTTAGCTTTGTTAAACTGGTTGTATTTAGTCTAACTGGCAAATAGACTAGAGATGAGTTGGGTGAATTAGTTATTAATTAATTCACAAGTTATTAACTCATAATGCAACTATAGAATATATCAGTTAACTCAGTTGCATGTCAGTGCATGTTCAGTTCAACAGGGACAGGTGGTAGAGAATCAGATTGCTATCAGTTGTGACTATAGTT
>APFE030767362.1:0-13484 GCA_000404065.3 Pinus taeda | reverse complement strand
GCAATATAATTCGAGCTACCTTCAAGGGCATACTCCAATCGCAATCCGTTGAAAGACATTTCAACTTCGACACCAAGAAAACACTGTTGCAAATTCGAATTCCACCAGCTCAAAACTCAACTGCACCTGATCTAAAATTCATGAGAACAAAGTATTTCTCGTACAAATATTGACTATATGGGCATTTACTGGATATCTCACCTTCCAAAGAAGAATGAATCCAGTGGCTACCTGGCCCGATTACAGACTCTACCTGAAGAAATAAAATGTAATCACCTTCTGAATAATAGATCTGATGATCAACTGCTCTGATATCCTGTAGAACGTTTTCTACAAATCAACCAGCTCCGATACCATGTAGAATTTTTGAATAATATGACACCTATTCACAGAGATTATCCCAATTATACACTATTTTTGGAATCCATGCATAATACATAACCTCCTCTACATTGATCATCAATTTTGCGGAATTAAGAAACAATCGCATGTGCACATTGAAACATCAATAACACATATCAACATAGTATATCACGGGGAAAGGATACAGCTGAAAACCCCTCAACTATCTGTATATTATATTGATTGAGAACATGTAACAATACATAGTACAATACTCATCGCAAGTACTCAGTACTATCTCCACCTGTTACACACAAACTAGTTCAGATCTGAATCAATCACAGGTTCAAATCTCCTCCGCTGCTTGCCCGCCTTTCACTACGCAATCCTGCATGAGAATAGATGAGAATGGCTGATCCAAACTCGTATTTCCCTTGTTTTGCACTACGCAATCCTCATTGGCAATCTCAATCCACTGATTGTGCAAATCCCATGCACAACTATAGTCACAACTGACAGTTGTCTTGCCCTTTCACTCACCTCTAACACTTGTCTCCACTAAACTATCCATGCACTGAGTTAACTAATGTATTATTTAGTTGATTTATGAGTTAATAATTATTGAATTAATTAATAATTAATTCACACCACTCATCACTAGTATATTTGGCAGTTAGACTAAATACAGCTAGTTCAACTAAGTCAAACTGAACACAACTCCATCAACTCCTCATTCAACTCCACCAAACTCAATCATTTGAGTTCTAACTGAAGTCCTTCATGTAATAGCTCAACTAACCCATAAGAAAAGCGTATTTCCTTCTACCAGTTGCATGTGCCACATCTGTAGCTCGAACTGAAGTGCTGCAAGAGGATAAGATAATGTTTATAGTCAATATATTATTAAGAGCTAATAATATTCAACTGTTCTATTTTTAGACTGGTAGTCTAAAAATAGACTCTGCCCATATGTCTAAAAATAGAGGTCCATCTATTTTTACCAACATGACCAATCATCCATAAATATCATCCTGCATCTCATAGACCATGATCCATATGTCTAAAAATAGACTTTGTGCCAAAAATAGCCTGCGGGCCCACTTAGTGAAGGCGACTTCTTTTCACTAAGCTCCATCATCTTGTTGCATTTTCAACACAACCAGATAAATTACAAACATAATAATTTCACATAAAAACACTCAAAAGCACAAAAATATGTTTTCTTCTCATTTCTTTTTAGAAGTAGCTTGAATAAATGTAATTTACCTTTTTCAGTAGTCAATGGTACTCATCGCATCAGTTTCTATCTCTTTTTCTACAAAAGTAGGGTTAGTTGGATAAATTAGGGTTTGCTAGGGTTTGCCTTACATTCCAGTCTTCTTTCTCTTTTTGCAAATAGAATAGCCTCTGTGGAGTTAGCTTTCTTTCATCATGGTTAAAAGCTTCTTCTGGAAATTCATAGAAGCTAGCTTGAGCTCCTGGTGATCTTGCGCCAACTGACCAAGTGACAGCATGCAGTAAGAGCTAGTACTTGTGCATACAGCACCATCGCTTCCAAGTTTGTTATGAACTACCAGGTTGATAAAAGTAAAGTAAGAAGCCCCAAGAGTTGCAACATTATTGTTGCAATACAAGTGCTCACCAACTACCATGGGATGATGGGTATGTGTTCCCATCATTCGCTTTCTTTGACGATTTCAATGAAGTCTCAGATGAATTTGGCACCTTCTAGCATTCTCTTTCGATGTATCTCAAACCTGCAAATTGAAGTCTCTGGACAACCTCCAATGGTTGAGTTAGGACTTGGTTATTAAAACCAAGTTCTTCTTCCTTCGCGTGCTTCATCCTGGTAAGGAGCCTCATGTTTGTCCCTGTAATTGGGATCTCCAAATCTCCAATGGAAAGCATACTATGTGAAGACAAAACCGAAAGGAAATCAACATCTTTTACCTCCTCTGTCGATTTGGAAAGAACTGATGAGGGCCTCTCATCATTTTTTGTTGGTAGTTCGCTAGCTGTCTCGACACATTCCCCAACTTCCTTTCTGACATACCCAAGTCCTGCCTGATGGGGTAATTCTTCTACTTTGATGGGGTTGACAATGCCTTGGCCATTAATGCCCAAGCCTTTACTTTCATACCCCATTTTCTTCAACATTTTGGAGCCAATTCCTGTGGTATGATTTTTGAAAATAGCGAAATCATCATCAGGACACATACATGAATTCATAGAACTATTTTCTACCTCACATGGGTCACACTGCAGCTTTTCCAAGGCCTCGTTCTTTGCTTGCAGCTGTCATAGAAAACTGTGTTTCTTCTCTTTCTCTTCATGTAGAAACATATTCAATTCAGCATTCTCTGTTTGAATCTTTTGTTTGTCGTGCTTAAGTTCTTCCAGGGCCTCTTTCGTGGCTTGCAACTGAAGCTGCAATTGCTCCTTTCCCTCTGTCTCTTTCTGTAGAGTTTCATACATTATTTCCACCCTTTTGGAAATCTTGAGCATGGTCTCGTACATCGCTTTTTCATCCTCTATCATTGCACGTTCCATTGTTCATGCTGCAATTCACATCCATGCAAAGACCACTCTGATACCACTTGATCCCAGTCTGAGTGTGACAAAGGACCCTTCCAAGACCTTTTACTTTCGTGATGTGTTAAATTGCATTTTTAAAAGAACATTAATGAATACATCTGCATGTTGTAAAGAAGAGGAACATGACAATCATCAACACATGAAATAACAAGATGTTGATAACAGAGTTCGTCCAAGAGGGACTACGTCTCCGAGCCCCGATGTTAAGATGGTGTAGGCCGCTGCATTAAGTGTTATCAATAGCGATGATGTACATACGAGATTATGTCGTATCATACAAGGAAAATGCCCTCATGCAGGAGTGGCTCCAAGAGATGTTCCACTACAGGAACTCTCAGTCAAAAGACTCCTATCAGTATGATACAAACGCGTGCATGATGATAATGAGCATCCCGCCGACATGGCATAAAAGGGATTTCAATGCAAATATACATGACAACAACATGAGTATCCCATCAACATACAACAAAGGGATCTCAAAACACAACATGACGAATCATGACAACAATTACATCACACAGATGATCCCGTATCACATCAAGCAGAAATCATGAAAACGAGTAAGAAACAAGATCCCACATCAAGCATCAAATACGGATCTGTGCAGCACAATGCATAGCAAAAGAAGTACATGAACACACTGCATATACCTCACATCCAGGGGCCATCTAAAGAAGAGGGTGTCAAACTGTTGAAGTTGGTCGCATATCGAATCTCATGGAAATGGCTATTCGCACTTGAATGCTAACACTTGCACTCCAATTAGAAAAGTGGACAAAAAATAGAATGAGAAAATGGAAAATATGAATGCACCATCAGATTTGTGGCGTCGAATAGTGCAAAATCAACTGTCAAATTTCTGAATTTTGAGAAAATGAAAATCTGGGGCTCAAGGAATCTTTTAAATTCCCCTTAGATTCCTCAAAGATTTCCTCCTCTGGGTCCCATGCAAATTGGTTGCTCAGATCAGGAAACTAATTGCACCATCGGGTTCGTGTCATTGAGAGGTGTAAGAACGACATAAAATTTGTCCAATTTGGACACTGCAAAAATTTCACCCTCCTGGAAATTTTGCTACTTCATGGTTCCCCTGCATTAAAAATTAATTAAAATAATGTCGTCTAGATTTCCGTGCCTGCTCTTGGTTCCTCCATGCATAGGCGCACTATGCAAATAAGGTTTATATATCAAAACTCAGGCAAACATTGCAATGAAGGCCATTGGTGTATTAGTAGGATCTCTGAATAATGAGGAGGAGGTTGGGTGGTCAAACCCTGACCCCTCCATATTAACCCAAAACTCTGTTTTAATAACCGCATATCCAAAACTTTTTTTAGGGGGTCGGGTCCGCATTGGGCAGCCCGCCCCCATACATCTATAACACATTAATGGCACTACATGTAAGTTTGGTTTACCACATTGTTGGTTGGGTCGTATCACATGGAGTACCGTGTGGAGGTTACGTGTGACATGTGTGAGGTTGGTAATGTTTTACGTTGGTTTTGTTTTATATTAAAATTTGGTGTTATATACCATACACCATACCACAAGTCCACTTTCCCATAGCTTGTAATGTAAATCTTCAAACACATTTTCACTCTTGAAAATATATTCAAGTTGGTTTGAAATTTGTGTAATATAGCCATATATGGTTACTTGTATATGATTTGCTAACCATTTTAATATATAGTTTTTTTTAATGACTTTTGCTTTTTATATGGAATTATTTTATATTTTTATATTATATATATATTATATTTGTCTTTTGTGTAGGGTTAGGAGACCAATGCTAGCGCGCCATGTGTCGATGGTTCAGTGGTTGTTCAGTCGCCACATAAATTTAGTGGGTCACACCTATTGAATGGGATGCCATGTGGCACTGTGTGGGCCCCCTGGTCATGTCAAACTTTGAAGAGCTCTTTCTTTTGCATACGATCTCGATTTGACGAACCATTCACACCACCGCGATCACGACGATGAGATCTTCAACATGAACCTAGTTCGGGCACAATCCAAACACTTTGATTTTTGAGCCCTCTCTGAGTTCTGTGGGACTTCTACCTGTGTCTGGAGCCACCTGGATCAATATTGCATACCTTTATGGAAAAAGTTTACATATGGGAGGCTGAAGTAAATGAGGCTAAGGTGAAATAAATTTACAAGTACACATGAATTTGAATTTACAGGTATAAGTGAAATGAATTTACTGAGGCAGGTCAAAGGAATTTACAAGTAAGAATATTTACAAGTGTGAAATGATGTTATAGGTGAAAGTAAAAGGGGAAATTAAAAATTTTTTACTAACCATCCAAACCAACACATGGTTTTTAAAAATCCATGGGAAGGAAAAACAACACATGGTTTTTAAAATCCATGGGAAGGTAAAACAAGGCATGTATTTAAAAACAACACATGGATTTCAAAACAAGATGGTTTATTAAATAATTCAACAAATATGTTAAAATTTTAATTATGAAATCCATTTACAGGTTTAATCAAAATGTTTGGAAAATATTATTCAAAATATATTTTTTTCTCCAAATATTTTGTGACAATAATGAAGTATTCAAAAGATGATGAAAGGTAAAAAAAGGACAAAAGTAGAACTCAAAGGGACAACTGGTTGATACAGGTGGAAAAGTTAATCAGATTTGAGAGGGAAGCTAGCAGGTTTTGTGAAGACAACTTCAACCTTTCCAGATCCCAAGGCAGAGGATTAGAAGTTAAAAACCAATTTCTAGATTTAAAGGCTGAAGATTTTCCAATAGTTCCATATTTCCTACAGATTTCCAGTGATTGATGTTATCTTTAGTTTCTTATTCAATTTTTTTTTCCAGAAATTGTTAGAGATTATTTTGTAATCAGTTCCTTTTTGGAATCTGATATTAGTTTAGCATAAAGTCTATACATATATTGTAATAAAGAAGTACAAAGGGTTGGAACTTGTACCAAGAAAGCAGATCTTTGATGTAAAACCGTGTACAGAGCTAAAGTGATCATTTCATTAATACAAAAAGTCATTCCAGGATTCATGTGTCAGGCAAATTGGTGATGTTTTTCCTCTTCTATAATTGCTATTTCTTTGTTTCTCCATATGTTTTTCCTATCTGTATTGTTTAAAGAAAATTAAGGGCTAGACTTGTTTAATTACACTACTCTGGCTTATAAAAAATATTTGTCTTTTCAAACTGAGATTAAATATAGAATTTATTCTAAAATTCTCTATGTTTAATTGAATCTAAATCTTTTCCTCCCTTTCACTCCATAAAATATCCAAAGATCCAATAACCTGCCTACCTTTCCCTGTTAAAATATGTTCTGTTTTTTCTATATTTGATCACTCTAAGACTTTTGACTCCATTTCCCAATGGCCTTTCCTTTCATTTTTAGCCAAACATTTGAAAAAACCAAACTCTGAACCTAATAACTAGCATAAAATATCAAAGAAACAAATATAAATCTAATAGACAGATCCCTCTCTCAGTTTAAAAGGGCTAGCTTCTAAGATTACAAGTGGTTTTGTGGTTACCTCTGGATTTCTTTTACAACCTTAGGAAATTACGGAGTGATAGCATTCTAGTGACCCTACTGGGGACAAGGTTTCATCATCCTCAGGAAAGAGTATAAAGTTTCAGATTTGATTGTTGATGGTGGATAATGATTAGACATAAGAAGGTTGGACCATTCACCTGGCGGCTCCAATCAAGTTTCAACTTGATACAAAGACTCCATTGTCAGAGAATTCAGATTGCAGAACACTCATGGTGATTGTTGAGCACTTGTCTTTTTGAACTCATAAAAGTAAATGACAAATGTCTACTCAGTACAAGTTTAACCATTTTTCGGACTGAGATAGACTAACTACGAAAAAGGAATACCTTAATCGAACATGGCTAAAAGGTTCTCTTGGGTATTGTTTTCTACATTTTCGGACCTAATGGACCACCTATGAAAAGGGACATCTGGAGTTTTCTCTTTCGCCTATTTTTCAAACTCTCTAAACATGAAAAAGATGTCAAGTTTTACCTTCGTTGGACTTGTTAAAATATCAAGCAATGTTAGACTCGTTGATTATGACAAGGCCGAACCATTCCTTCTCAGTGTTCATTAAATATACTCGTAGGGATTCATCCGAAGGATGAACTTAGAGATCAAGCATATGTTATCCTCCTCAATCTTCTTAAAAAATAAAGAGGTAATAACCAGTATTGTTGGGGAAATTGGGAAAACAAGGGATTCCATTTTTCTAATGGTAGTGATTTTCTCTTGAACATGACACTCTTCCACTTCATCTCTGTGGTTATTGGGTTGGGTAATCTTCTTCGCTTTTGGTTATCATACTGTTTTTAGAGACTCCATCTTGGTTTTGGGTCAATGCTTCCAACTCCATTCAGTGTCGCTAGTGTGTTCAAGAGAATTCATTCAATTGATCTCCACTACAATACTATTAAGCCTTCATTTCATGTTTGCCTTTCCTGATCCAGCTCCATATATGATTCATTCTGATCATTCTGTCTGTTTTCAGAGACTCCATCTTGGTTTTGGGTCAATGCTGCCAACTCCATTCATTATCGCTAGTGTGTTCAAGAAAATTCATTCAATTGATCTCCACTACAATACTACTAAGCCTTCATTTCATGTTTGCCTTTCCTGATCCAGCTCCATGTATGATTCATTCTGATCGTTCTATTTCAATCGTGATAACCAATTCCTATTGTTGATGGGGGATACATCAAGGCCCTCCTGTGATGGGTCACTTCCTGTTGACATCAACACATCATTTAGGAAGTTGACTTAGAAACACCCCTTTGGTACCTTGGGGCTTGTGTACATCAATAGCAAGTTTCCTCACTCTCGGCGACAGGTTTACATCATTGGCCTTTGACCGAAAGATTTTGTTAGGTCCCAATACTACTAGTGTAGCCCCTTATTGTTTTTTTCTTTGGTCAAGAGTGGAACCTTCAATTAGCCGAACAAAGATTACATATGGTACACGTCTTTACAAGTTGAAAAAGACAAACCGGTTGAAAAACCAACAAACAACCGGATTAATAGAACCCAAAACCTTACATACATAACCACAAAGGCACCCTGGGCATAATTCCTAAGTAAGCAGACTGCTGATCACTCCGCAATTCTTCTCCTTCAAGTCTTGCCGCTCAATCTCCCCAATTATATCCATCAAACTCCACTTTTGATCTACCTTTCAATCGAATGGTAGATACTCACTCCGATCAACCGAGATCTATTGAGATCCACCGTTGATCTAGCCTTCAAATGGATGGTAGATACTCACTCCGATCAACCGAGAGGCATGTTGATCCTGCACCATTGATCAACACCCTTTTGATCTGATGGTCCACATGATATCGCTTCGGAATCATATGCGGTCATTATCTGCTTAAACAGACCCGATCTAGATTATAACCTTAGTCTAAAAAATTATCAGGTCCGCTCAACCCCTTAACCTCCAATCAAAAAGAAACCCGATATCCATTCGATATCGATGGCCCTCAAAACCTATGGTCTGTGGCCCTTTAACAAGCACGATGTTTAACACCTCCCCTACTCTGGTAGTTGGCTGAGGTGTAAGTAGTAATGATAGGATTGATGGAAAGGAAAGACGCCATCTCTTCAACTAGGTTCCAGGACTTCTGCTAGTCTCCCTCCTACTTATTTTCCATGATCTGGAAGTACTCCATGTCTTTTGCCGCCTGTCGATGACAATCATCCCTCAGTTTACCAGAGGGTATAGAATCCCAATCATACCAGATATAACTCTCCTTGCACATCACGCCTTCATTTTCCAGACGATTAGCTAAAATATTTGCTTCCCTTCGCACATGAACAAAACTGACGGTTCTCATGATCTGCAAGTGGGAATGAATACACTGAGAGACTTGCGAGAGCCTCTAGTGTTTTGACACTTTTTCAGGTGCCATTCCATTACACATTTTCTTGGCCGCATTAATGACCAATTCTAAGTCAGTTTCAATGATGGCATTGTGTAAATTTAACTCAATCAGGCTTTCCAGGCACTATTCTAAGGCCATTAGCTCCACCATGTTGTTAGTGGCAATCGCAAAATGACTATGGAAGATATCCTTTATGCTTCCCTGTTCATCTCTTATGACACATCCAAATCCCGCCATCCCTGGGTTTCCCTTAGAGGCCCTGTCTATATCGATCTTCAAAAATCCATGAGGAAGAGGCTACCATAAATCTTTACCAGTGGTTGGTTTGCTCATTCCCTTAATAGTTCCAAGGTGAACCAAAGAGTGGAGATCCAACTACCTCAAAATGTGAGCCTCCTGGGCCGAAGGGGGGTCCTCAGGAATTTTCCATGTAAGGGCTCTTACTGTATCTTTGATTTGTATTAGAATTTGGACAATGATATTCTGGTTCAAGCCTGTTTTGTTCTTGAAAATCTTTCCATTGCGTTCTTTCCAAACATCCCATATAATAAATCCTGGAACCAAAGTCCAAGCCTTGTTAATGATTTCATTACCGAAGAGGTCTTTCCTCCAATTCTTCAAGGTGTTGGTGATGCTAAGTCTATCTCTGTCAGTTTGCCGGAAGATTGAGGCCACCCAATCCCACAAGGTAGAGGTAAAGGGGTAGAGGTTTAGTAAATGCTCCATCATTTCTTCCTGTAAGCAAAGATGGCATTTGGATGGGCCAACGAATCCCCTTTTCTGAAGATTCTCCCAAGTGATAATTTTCTTTTGGTGCACTAACCACATGAATAACTTGACATTCATCCACTACGAGCTCCTCCAAAGGTTATTCCAAACCTAGTCAGAGTTTGGGTAATCAAAACCGAGGGCCTTGCATTTAGCTTCTTTGAGGTTGAAAATGCTTTCAATGTTTCTACCCTATCTCAGTTGGTCAGATGAGGAAGACACTAAAATCTTCCTCTTCTCTAAGTCAAGTGCAAGGGAAGCTGCCTAGGCTTTCAAAGGGCTCTCTTCACTGTAACCAAGATTCTTCCACTTTCGCTATTTTTCATTGTCCCTTACCTAATCCCAGAAGTCACTGACCATGAGTAAACCTCTGTTATCTGTGTCATTTTTCAGAGCGGTTAATTCTTCTCTAAACAAATTTGGTTCCTGTTGCCAGTTTTCCTCCCAAAACCGAGCAAGGTTACTAGCTCTGATCTCCCAGAAACTATGTTGTTGTACAATGCCTCTATTCTCCCAAGCAAGGTTCCGAATGTGGCAGCCCTTGATGAGCCCTGACATTCTGATATGATCCCTCTCCTACCAATTTCTTGCATATTTCTGCTTCCAAAACTTGGCCCAAGGAGTTGTCGATTCCTTGAGCCACCTCCACCATAGTTTTGCTCCTGAAACTCTACTTAGGATTTCAGGGTCATGAAGCCCCAAACCTCCATGGGCCTTAGTGATCTGTTAATGAGATCTGAAACAATTAATAAGGTATTAGAGACTCATGTGCATGGATTTTCCTATGTCATTTTATGCAATGGATCGATCAGATTGCGAAATACATAAACTATGAAGTAGTAAAAGACTATAATAGTCAAACACATAAAAACACAACAAGTTTAATAAGGAGTTCACCCAATGCTCCTGGGCTACATCTCCTAGTCCAGCCTTCAGTGGTGGCCTCTCTATTATGTCTTCAAGTAGAGTTTTTACAACAGTATGAGTTCAATTTGAGACTCAATACACACAGATATAATAATAAGAGTTTGCTTGAACCTCTCAAGCTTTCTCTGAGTACACAGACTCTCTGGATCACTCTCTATCTCTGTCTTAGCTCTGTCCCAGCACTGCATGCTCTGTCTTTTGTTTGCTATTGCTTTAAAGCCAAAACAACTTCCTGTTCATTTCAGCTTCTCGGCTTTCAGTCTCCCCATCCTCTGTCCTCTCATACCCCTTTCCAAGCATTAGCAATCATTGCTAAACGCTTCTAAGTGTGGTGGCCACCTGTACTATAACGGTATGGCTATCAGGCCTCTGAAATCCTTTGGAATGCCTAAAAACGATCATTTTCTGTTTTGCACAGAGAACGCTGCAACACTGTGAAATTTCACCCAAAACATTGCTTATTTCAGACTTCAAAAGTCCTTAATTCTGGTCTATTCCTCTATGGGTCCATCCTTATCGCTATCGCAAGTCGCTTCGACCTTGCTCCAAGGTTCCCGTTTGTATTTTTGAAATATGTTAAAACTGCGAAAATACATTAAAAAATGGCTTATGGTGGATCTGAAATAATATATACTAGCCTTAAGGAACCCTTTCAGGTCCAGCTTATTGCATTGGTGCTTCACCCATTGTATTTCGTTTAATGAACGAAATACACAAAATACATTGGAAATGCCTTTTCTGCAGATCTCAAATCTTATGTAATAATATTTATATAACAGATGGGTCCGGTTCATCGAATCACAGATGTGTATATGCCCACTCCCCTGTGTAGTCCCGATTGTGATATCACAATGCGATTGATCGCAATCGCACATCACGATAACCCCAGGTCATTGTAAGCACTAGTCTAATCTCCAATAGCAATCCCACGATGCAACATGGGCTATCGATCTGTGCGCTTGATCGACGGTCCTAATTAACTCTGCTAATCGTTATCGCAAGTGTTATGTAGTCTGTGCCAATATCCACTGTCTACCTGTGCCGATTGCGATTTCTTATCAGATTTGGACCGTTGATCGGCCAGATCTGACAGCTATTAAGCATTCATTGCTCATGCCTCCAATACTTTGTTTTTTCACGGTTTTCTCTGGTTTTTGCCTCCCGATAGTGTTTTTCAGCCATTCTAAGGGCTCTTGGCATGTAATTGTTTTGATATTTGGCATGTTTTTAAGAGATTTCAAGACTTAGAGAGTGTTCTTGGATCCATTTGGATCACGCCTTCCCATTGAAAAGGCTTTTGGACCACCAAAAGTTGGTTTTCAAGCATTGCTTAAGTGAGGATACAACTACCTCACTTGCCCAATCTCTATCCATTTTGCACTACTAGGTTTTAAACCTTTGAGTCCAATTCTTAGGTACTCAACATCTCCTCTGCGCATAGTTCTCACCTTCCTGTCCAGAACTGTATCTTCCTGCAACTCATTGAGATATTCAAGCAACAGATCATCAATAGAAGGAAATTGACTTTGCTCTTCGGGATCTTCAATTAATTAAGGTTCAAATAGTCTTAAATTTTCTGCATTTACCACTGAATAGGTGTGCATGTATGCTGGCAATCAAGGCGGAAAGAAGTCTCACCAATTTTCTCGAGTACCTTAAAAGGCCCATAGCTTATTGGCTTCAGTTTCTTTCCCTCACCTTGCATTCTGTCCTTGTTGATATATAGCCAGACTTGATCACCAACTTGGAAGCTATGCTCCACCCAATGTTTATCATGCCTTATCTTGTATTTGGCTTAGCTCTTTTCCAACTATTCCTACATTGCCTGGTGAATTTCTTGGATCTATTTGATGAACCTGGTTGCTTTTTCCACATCACTGTGTCCAACAATTGCTATGTCTTTTTCAAAGACAAAATCCAAGGGAGACCTTGGTATAAAACCAAAACAGGTCTCAAAAGGAGATCTCTGCGTAGAAGAATGTTTAGCACGGTTGTAAGCATGTTGCGCATAACATAAATGTTCATCCCAAAGCTTGGGATGCTTGCTGCAATAACCCATGAGCAACTAGATCACTGTCCTGTTGACTACCTCTATTTGGCCATCTGTTTGTGGGTGAAAGGTTGTGCTCTTCTTCAGTTTGGTGTCCATCAATTCCCACAGACTTGACCAAAACTTCCCAACAAATCGGGAGTCTCGATCAGATACTATTGAAGTGGGTAACCCAAAATGCACCCAGACATGCTGAAAGAACAACTTCGTTGTTTGTTCAGCTATAATCTGCTTATTACAAGGTATTAAAATACACATTTTATTGAACCTGTCCACAATAACATATAAATGGTCATGTCCCTTTCTAGATTTTGGCAATCCCCCAACAAAGTCCATGGAAACACTTTCCCAAGGACAGGAAGGGACTGGTAGTGGAGTGTACAATTCTAGTTTTCTATTGTTGGGCTTACTTTTAGCACACATGGTACACCCTCTTACATATCTAGAAACTATATCATGCATTCTTGGCTAATAGTAGTCCCTTTGTAGCTCTGCAACTGTTTTACTTACACCAAAATGACCTGATATCAGAGAAGTATATGCTTCCCTAATTATGTTGACTCTTTCAGTTTGTGGAATGCATAGCTTTCCCAAATGATACAAGAGTTGGTCTTTAACATAGTAATCCAATTCTTCTACCTTTTTTCCATTACTTAAAGTTGCATATACATCTTTAAAGTCTATATCTTGAGCATATTGTGCAATGTAGCTTTCATGGATTACTGAGTTATGCTTAAGTATAGTAGATGAAATTATGATTGGTCTAGACAACATATCTGCAACTTTATTGTGTATGCCCTTTTTATATCTGATGACTAAATGAAACTGTTGTAGGAAACCCATCCACCTATAGTGTCTTGATTGCTGCAATTTATTTTGTGAGTGCA
>APFE030767356.1:0-15396 GCA_000404065.3 Pinus taeda | reverse complement strand
CGATGGTTTTTTGGTCCATGGTATTGGACGTGATGGTTTTTGGTCCATGGTATTGGATGCTTTGGCATGTATAAATATTTATTGTAACATTGAAAGGAATATAATGAAAAATCAAGCTGGTAGTCCCGGTTTTGGGATCCAAGGGAAAATCTCTGTGCATGTGTTCTTATGTGTTATGCTCTCGCATTTTTTATTTTTTTGTGATTTAGAATTCGTATGCAAGTAATTTCTGTACGGGGTTAAAACCTACACTCTGCAGAAGTCCCTTCCAAATTGCGATTGCAATGTGAGAGAACCCCCTCGGATGCAATATTTTATGTATCATGCTTTATTGAAGTTTCATGTCCAGACAATCGGCAAGCACAATGGAATATGTTAAAAAATCCCTCTCCTATATTGCGATCATGATACCAACAGGCCGGGATCAACAGCCTAGATTGAATTGACCTGGATCAATGGCCCAGATTGAATCGGCCCAGATCAATGCTCAGAACAATGAACATTAAAATGTCTATTTTTCTTCTGCTTAGTGGGACAACAAGGGTATTTTTCGGTGTATATCCAACATCAGAGTCATCAAACATAGCAAACATAGGTAATACTATGAAATGGCCACTTGCGATATCTCGGGTGTGCCCAACCCTGCATATTGGTGATCGCAAGTGTGAAGGGGAGAAAATAGAGGAAATACTATGAAATGGTTGATTGTAATATCTCAGGTGGGCCCAATCCCACATATCAACGATCACAAGTGTCAAGGGGGGACACCGAAGGTGAGCATCAGAAATCGCCGATATGTGGGATTCTGTTTAACAAAGGGTCGAATCTCACAAACATGAGCCCAAAAGTCCTAGCACCCAAGGACTAAAATCTTGGTCATAGCCCCCAGTCACATGAAGAAAAAGGGGCTAAAGTGGATTGGAATGTCCTGTCTGGTAAGGACCTTTAATGGAAATCCATGAGGCAATAACACTGCGATAAAGTAACACAAAACTTTAAAGGTGTGGTGGGTCGACAACTGACGCATTTAAGAAAGGAGATGCAACATTCAAAATTGGCATGGGCTGAACTAGAAAGGCCCCTTGTGACATGAAACCAGGGTCAATGCTGATAGAGTAAATGAAGACATTGAAGCTCGGGAGGACTTGATGATCCAACATGGCACTCCACATAGAGGGAAGACGAAGTACCTCCCATGAGACCTCTGCTCCTATACTGTGGCATTAAATTGATAGTTCACAGCTCCGAGTTTTGAAGAATGAATGATCTAAGAAGCAAAGGAAGAAGCGAAGGGAATCGACTGAGTGACACAGGTGCCCAAATTGTGGGAAAGCAACAACCTGGAGCCAAGGCAATCATAGGGATGGGCATGGAGATATTGTGTTGGCGTGTTCATCCGATCGATTGACTTGTTTTGTTATCCTGTAATTTGTCACCATTTAATGAAGAAATTAAGATTTTGTAGTCATTTTTGGGCGACAGAGCCATCTCAGGCCGAGATATCTAGTTGATTTGACAATCGAGGCTTGGCTGAGATATTTTGCTGTAATTACTGTTCAATGATCCACTCTCCAAATAAATAGGGGAAAGCAACACTTCAAAAAGGTTCAAAATCCTAAAGAAAGAACTACATGTTATTTTCAAGACTGTATGACGTTATGATATTCTTCTTTCAGAATGTTAAGAAAATGGTGGTGATTCCTCCTTTGAGTACTACAATATGTTACCCCACTATTTAAATTCCATTATGTTCATGTTTCTTCTCTAATTTCGGGTAATCGTAGTTGCTAGAAATGTTTCATGCATCCTTATAGATTCATTTGTATTGACTTGTTAATGCTTGTCCCTGTATGCATCTTTGAGATTATCTATTTAAAATTGCGCTCCATGAATCATCGCACCCAATCTCTTTCTCATCCATTATGTCTACCTGTAACTCAAATAAGTGTAGAAATTCTTGATGCTTCCAGGTCTATGAGATAAGTGTAGAATTCCTGATGCTTCAAGCACTATGTGATGAGTTACTCTATCTCCTTATCCTCTCTCATTGCTTTGCCAAAGATTATTAAAATGTAGGTCCTTGAACTACTCGACCTCCACTAGTTTATACATATATTTATGTGAGTTGTATATGTGAAGAAGTACCAGAAGTACATAGCTTATGACTTTATATGAATGAACCAACCCATGTTGTTTATTATATATTTTGAATATATATATACAAAAATATATGTGATGTCTCTAGTTTCCTAAGAATCATATGAGACACACAAAATCTAGATGTTCCAGACACTAATCTTGTAAGAAATCTGAGGCTGTCTCTCGAAGCGACAACACTGTGGAAGCCTTGACCTATTTAGAAATATCTAAATCAATCTTATCAACAAGGTTGGAAAGGACAAGATTATGGGTGATAACCTCCATATCATCACCAAAATTTGTATCAACAAGCTTAACAACATCCCTATCAATTATATTTCCAACAACCATTCTAATAACAACCTCCTTTTCAACAATTCCAACCACCTAAAAATTTCTATGTCCAACAACAATTTCCAGTATCACAAATAACTGAACCATAGTAGCTTCAACTGCCTTCTAATCAACCTCAACCTAGACCTACTCAATTGCCAGCCTAGCCATGGGAAAACCCCAATGCTAAAGTGGATAAACCAATATATAATATATAAGAATAAAGATTCCCCACATATGCAATTGTTTATATTGATAATATCCAGCTAAGGCCGCGAAAGGTATTACAAAAGAAATCTTTTATTATCATAGAATAACAACAATAATCAAGGAAATTCCAAGTAAAGCTAGCACATCAAAAATAATGGAAAATGCAAAAAACACAGAAGCATATAAAAGCATAGAAACTCAATAGTATTAATCATTAGCTACTAAAGTACCTCCCTTTCAATAGATGCTAATCGTAGAAAATCCAATGATTCCTCTTGATCATGATTTATTATATTAATTGAAGAATATATTTATTAAACTCCTTTGTTGCAAGCTGTTAAAGAAATTCCAACCTATGTGAAGACAATTAAGTAATCTTATTTTAAATTTAAGAAAAGAAAGAAAGATCTGGCTATAATACATGTCATTAGTCATTTAACTAGCCTAATGTCAAATTCAATTGAAACTGAAAAGTATGTTGATTCAAAAATTCATATGCTTACAATTTCAATTGACAATATTTCAATACCAAATACTTCAAATAAATTAGGTGCAACAATTCATGTAATGACAATGGATATAGTGCAATTTTTGAATTTACATAGAAGATTTAATAGTCTCTTCTGATTCTTGGGAATATCTAATGGAACTTTTAGTTCTACAACCCAAATCCAATTTGAGTGGACATCCCCTCATCCTTGGAAGAGCATGGCTAGATACAATTGATGCATTCATTAGTTGTATATTAGGACAAATGGTAATTTCAAAAGGAAATGAAAGTAAGAAAATGACATTAGAAATGGATTAAAACAATTATCATGGCTTGAACAAATTGACTCAAAAGAATAAATAATTCAACTAGTGTTTTATATCAATCAAGCTATTTCTTTTGTGGATGCACCAAATGAAGATATATTAGATTATTTCATTTCTAATCATGCCATTTCCGAACAATTGAGAACAACTAAGCATATGGCTACAAATTATCTTTTGGAATTAAAAATTCAATAAAATTGCACAATAAGTTCCTTATAGTTTCAAACATTTTTTCCTATAAAATCAGTGACAAATTCAAAGACTAAACTTTTTTAAATTGAACTAGAAAAAATGTAAATATCACTTCCACATTAGAAGCATTTCAAGAAAGCCAATTGATTCAAGTGTTAAAGAAGTATTTAAAAACATTGATTTGGGATTACTCAAACGTTCAATGTTTTCATCCTAGCACATGAATTCGTTATATTTATCTTCAAGAAAATGAAAAACATATAAGGAAGCCTCAAATATAGATGAATCCAATGCTAAAGGAGATCGTAAAAGAAGAACTTCAAAAGTTAATAACAGTATGTTTCATCTACCCTATCTCTAACAACTAATGGGTTTCTCTTTTAGTTGTGGTTCCTAAAAAAATGGAAAATGGTGAGTTTGTGTAGATTATAGAAAATTAAATAAGGCTACTCTTAAAGAACATTTTCCATTACCATTCATTGATCATGTCCTATATTCCTTAGCTAAAAAGGAATACTTTTCTTTCATAGATGGACTTGGTGGCTAAAATCAAATACAAATAGCTTTAGAAGATTAGGACACAACTACTTTGGCATGCCATTAGGTAACATGTACCTATAAGGTATTACCCTTTGGTTTATGTAATGCACTAGCTACATTCCAAATAGCATTCTTGGATCTTTGCTAATTTAATTCATGAATGTGTTAAAATTTATATGGGAGATTTCTTTGTATATGGAAATGATTTTGAAAAATCCTTGATTAATATTGAAAAATTTCTAAAAGGATGTATAGAAACTAATTTAGTCTTATCAATAAGAAGTGTTTCATGTTATTAATAGGAATTATTTTGGGACACCATATATCTGCTACAGGAATGACTATAGATCTAGCAAAAAATGAGGTCATTATTAACTTGTTTAGTATATCCAATCAATGAGAAGTATGGAGTTTTATGGGTAGTGCAGAGTATTATCTTAGATTTAGAGAAAATTTTAGTAAGATAGTCATACCCATGTTCAAGTAACTTGTTAAATACATACATTTTTATACTGTTAAACAATTTTTGAAACAATTTAAACAAAATATTCATACCACTAGTCTTAAGAGGACCTAACTGGCCTTTACCATTTCACATCTATACAGGCACATTTGATACAACAATAGAGTTATCGTTAGGTCAAAAAAAGGGATCTTAAGACCTATGGCATTACTTCATCAATAAAAATTAACCCTTTCTAAGCTCAAGTATATTTTTACTAAAAAAGATATGTTAGCAGTTGTGCATGTAATAAACAAGTTTATACATTATGTTATCGATTGCAAAGTCTTTATCCATATATATAATTTTTCTATTAAATATTTAATGAATAAACTAATTAATACTAGTAGGATTACATGATCGTTTATATCTTGTAGGATTTAACATCACTATGATTGATTGTCCGAAAAGGGGAAATCAAGTGGCATAATTTCTTTGATGTCTTAATAAACCTAGTGTTATTGTTCTATATTTTTATAATTTTCTAGATGAACATCTAATTGCTATATCAATTAAAACACTATGGAATTTTGACGTGGAAATTTGTTTATTTTCAGGAAATTTACCACCTCACTTTACTTCAAAAGAGAAAAATGAAGTAATTAAGCAAAGGGGATAGATATAGTTGGATTAATGTAAGATTTTCTACATAAGACCTGATTTTGTTATTAGATAGTGTGTTAAAGAAGATTAAATATTTGACAACTTAAAAATTTTTCATAATCAACCCTATGGTAGACATTTTCTAGAAAAACAATTTCCTATAAAATAATTAATTAAGGATAGTATTGGCCACCCCTATTCAAAGATGTAATATAACATGTTCAAATTTGTGATAGTTGTTAAATGATGGGATGACTAATAACTTCTAACGAAATTCTCCTATAGCCACAAGTTATTCTAAAAACATTTCAAAAATGGGCTCTAGATTTCATTGGTCCAATTAAACCTAAATCAAAAGGAAGGAGGTGCATCCTAGTTTGTATTGACTATGTTATCAAATGGGTAGAAGCTAAAGCATTAACAATATTGTTTGAGAAATCAGTGGTCAAGTTTCTCTTTGAAAACATCTTTGTCAAATTTGGAGTCCCTCAAGAAATTGTCACCAGCCAAGGAGCATCATTCACCTCCAAGTGAGTGCAAGAGCTAGTGGTGAAATATAAGATCAAGCATAGGATATCTACTCCTTACCACCCGAAAGCCAATGATCAGCTAGAGTCAACTAATAAGATTCTAGAAACAATCATGACTAAGACAATCTAATTACATAGAAAGGACTAGTTAGATAGGATCCCAAAAGCTTTGTGGGCATATATAACAACTTGGAAAAGTGGTACTAGTTTTACTCCTTATGAACTAGTATTTGGTAAGTGAATTATCCTTCCTGTTGAATTCCAAGTTCAAACATTCTGATTAGCAATAGAAATAGGGTTAGATTAATCTGAATCCCAAAAGGAAATAATCATACAATTAAATCAAATGGATGAAACCAAACAAGAATCATTGCAACAAAATATGATAGTCCAAAAACAAAGATAAAAATGGCATGAAAAATTCAATAAAAAGGAGGAGTTCAAAGTGAGTGATTGGGCCTTGCTCCTTTATTCCAAATTCACCACTCATTGGCTAGGTTGGTATGAAGTAGAGGAAATGTTCAACAATGGATCAATTAAGAGAAAGGCAATTAAAGAGGATAAATTATCATTTGTAGTTAATGTCCATAGAATAAAAGTCTATAACAAACCACCCAACTATGAATAATTTATTTCCTTAATATTTTAGAAAGTTGAGATGTAGGTTGTGAGTATTAAAACCAATGATTCGAACCCTCCTCTGTTTGGAAATTTACTTTTCCCATAAATAATAATAATAATAATAAATGAAAAAGAAAAAATAATAAAAAGTATAGTTGTGAAAATCTAGGTTTCTAACACAATCTAAAATTGAATTTTCATTGGAAAACCAAACAATTGGTTGATGGAAATTCCAAATAAACGATCCATCTAGTGGTTTTTGTTTCATAGTTGTAAGTAATTTTTAGTGACGATTAGGATAATATGATGAGAGTGCTTAAGGAAATTTAAAAAAAATTCTTGTATAGATCTTTAGTTTCAAATATTGCATATAAATTCAAGAGAATGATGTACATAAACATTTGCAAATATTATTATATTTATATATAAAGGCCATAATTTTGTTCTACTACAGAATTTTTATTCATCTCTAAGGAAACTAATTCTATCATTAAATAATTTTGTATATATGCTAACCAATAATGGCAAGTTCTTCCAAATATCTAGCAAAAAATAACATCAACGCTTATTTCAAGACAAGGATATCATAAACAACAAAATAGCAACAAGGAAACACTATTTCCTATGCTCAATATTATCACAACTTTTGGTGATATTCTAGGCAACATACCTCAAATTTCAAGGCACGAATGAAGTACTTTCAAGTCAAAATTTGGCTCTAATTAAAGAAGTTGAATAACTAAAAGGAGAGAATAAGCAACTAAAAGAAAATAATCAAGTGCTCTATTAAAGAAAAAGAACACTCAAGGCTAAAAGTTGTATGAAGATGAGACTGCTCCAACGTCAACCAAAGCATCAAAGTTTCAAAACATATTCCACATTATCAGTAAAGAATTGGTCAACATGAAAAAACAACATAAAGCTAGTCACATCAACAAAGAGGAAGTTTTATAATTTGTTTTACAATGCTTAAGTTATTTTATTAAACTTTAGAATAAAAAATCTCACAACGAATACCTCCCCTTAGAATTACAACGAATCCTGTTGGAAAATGAGGATATAGTTATCATCATTAAGTGAGATATAGTTATGGAATCGAAATAAATGATTAAGTTCAGTGGAATTCCAAACTTATGATGAAAAATATGACAATTAGAAAGGTGATCAATTAAGTTTCCAACCTGGGAAAGTGACATGTAAAGTCATGAGCCATAAGCTGAGTGGAATTGAAAACTTATCATGAAAAATATGACAATTAGAAAGGTGATCAATTAAGTTTCCAACCTATGAAAGTGACATGTAAAGTCATGAGCCATAATGCAAGAAAACTGACCTCCCAAAAAGAACTAAATTGAGTGAAGTTTGTGAGCAACAAAGAACTCATTTGATATACTTTGTTTTATCATTCCAAAAGAATCATTTGATATACTTTGTTTTATCATTCCAAAAGAATCCTTTCAATACTATGTTTTAGGTTTCATTTGCTCCTATCATGCATTTTGATTTAAAGGAAGTCTTTATTAAACCCCAAACAATCAATATAAGTTTTTAAAAGGTTTTAAAAGGAGGGGAAGAGTCTTGAAGTTGGGTTTAAAAGAATTTGAGTTTGCAACTCAAATATAGACTTGAGTGAGGTGTGAAATTATATCTAAATACAAGTCAAAGTCTATATTTCAATCCAACCACGAATTCACAACCAAGTAGAAACAAGTTTACAAAGCATGAAGGGCCAAGTTTATATATGATCATAGGTCCAATTCACCACTAGAATAGAGCACAAATTTATAGCTAAGACAACACACGAATTTGCAGTTAAAGAGGACAACGAAATTGGAACACAAAGGGCATACTTTTGGTGGTTGAAAACATATAATTTGACTCACAAAAGCGTAGGATCAAATGTATGTATAATTTCTCCGTCATAAGAAGGAAAAAATTAACTAAAATATGAGCTAAAACCCGATGTATTATACAACCATGAATGAAGAAAACTATGAGAAATGAACGGTTTTGCAATACAATGCATTTTCTTGGGAAAATGCACTCATAAAATGTTTATTGGGATAGAGAGAAACCCACATTTTGTTTCCACTTTGAAAATCAATTTCAACCCTAAAGGAAAACTCTACCTTGAAATAATTTTGAGTATAGAAATTAAATTTTAAGAGACAATAAATTGAATTTTTATAAGGGATTGTTACTTAAAAAAAAGCCCCTTAACTCCTTGTTCAGAGATAAATCACTTAGGAAACTTGACAATTTCTTCATAAATACTCAGAGAATTTCACTAAAATAAAGTTCTTTTTCTTAGTGTTACACAATATTAAAATGGCGTTGTGATGGCTAACATTCAAAGATTTTGCTTAATATGAAATAATTGTTTTATCTTTCAAAATTTCCAAGATCAGACTGGTCATATGTTTGAGTTGTGTATGCACAAAAAGGAGATGGGAAGCAATACGTTTTGAAACTTAAAGTCATAGAGGTCATAAAGATTTAACAATTGTTCATATTCATAGGGTCAATTTTCAATCTTACACTTTTTTTTGAAAGATATAACAATTTAGAAATATGTTTGGATTTTGAGGATTTGGATCTTTCATAGTTAAAAATATCATAGATACCTTGTTTTTGTTGATATTTTATTCCTATAAGTTTACATTGAAAATTAGAGGAGTTATGCCATGTTTCTTGCAATCAGAATTGTGACATTTTTATGATAAAAATACTATATCATTTTTTTCTCTTCAACATACGTAACATTAATGATTTTGTAGCACATATTTCATGGGGTTTGGCACACTGTTGGCATCAACATACAACATTAGCACAAGAATTGCCACAAGTTTAAAGTCACTAAACCAAATTTAGGTATTTTGTGTTTCAAGCAAGGTACTCCATGGATGAACTGAAGAGGTTAAGGATAATGAATTGTAAACCAACAACAACTCCAATTGCAACAGGAACAAATCTTGACAAAGAAGATATATGATCTAATGTAGATCCAACTCTATTCAAGTGACTGGTTGTTAGTCTTATGTATCTTACTACCATTAGACTAAATATTATGTATGTTGTTAGTTTGATTTCTGGGTTCATGGAGTCTCCAAAAAAAATCACATGGAAAGCAGGAAAATAAATTTTGAGATATATTGTTGGAACAATAGGATATGAAATACTATACTGCAACACTTATAGTGATCTTTTAGTTGGATCCACTAAGAGTGACTTTGCAGGTAGCATGGATGATAGGGAGAGTACTTTAGGATATGTTTTTCATAACAATTCAAGTGTGATATCATGGGCATCCAAGAAGCAACTCATTATGACTATCTCATCAGCGAAAGCAAAATATGTAGCAACAACAAAAATAGTTTATCAAGCAGTTTGGTTATGCAAAGTAGTGGACGATCTACAACAAAAACAAGATGAACCAACTACAATGTATTGTGACAACAACTCAACAGTAGCCTTCTCAAAGAACCATGTTTTTCATCAAAAAAACAAGCATATCGATATGAAATATCATGTTATTAGAGAACTTGTAAACAACAGAGAAATCCACTTGGAATCTTGTAGATCATAAAAAACTATTGGCTCACATATTCACAAAGCCATTGTCAAAGATGTATTTGAGTTTCATCGAAAAAACTAAGATGTTGTAGGGGGCGACTAAGACTAATAATCATTAATGATCATAATTAAAAGGGGCGTTGGAGATAATTACTCCTAATTACATTTACATTTAGTTAACTTCTAGTTTGAAGTATTTTTAGAAAGACAAATTTAACCACTGTCGCCCTATTCTTAATGGTTTTAAGTATATCGCTAGTATCTAAATGTTATTATGTGGTTTCTTGTTTGTCCATCTTTTAGAGTGTACACATTTAAATGTTTACTTGCGTTTTTCTTTACACAACATGAAGAAGAAAAATGAAAACAAGGATACAAATTCATGTCTCTTTGAGATTCAGACATACATGTTGTAAATATCTTTATCTATGAACCTTTTTAAGCAAATTATTCCCATTTTAAAATTAATATCACGGGGTGATTTCTTCCAGTCACTGTCGGAAAAAATATTCCCATAATTTTGGACCACTGTTTTGTTGTCAAAATTGAAAAGCATCTTTATGTTGATCGCTGAGTCTTTAAATATGTAGGAATTGGATAAACATAGCACTATCAATTATTTAAACTTGCTCATGCCTATCCGACTCTCAAATATTTAGAAAATCAACAATCGACCTAAATAAAAATTTATTAAAACTCTAATCAAACAATATGGGACTACACATTATTAAAACTCTAATCAAACAATATGGGACTACACATTAAAAAAATATGGAATTAGGTCCATGCTGATATCGTGACAAGTACGCACATACATCGTGGCTTCCAACCACTCCTCTTTACATCTCAAATTCGATAAGCATACCAAATAGTAATTACACATTTAAAAATAATTTTGAAAGGAGACTAGCCGTATTCGTGAAACTAAGTTCGGCTGGCCTATAGTTTGGGCACACAAACAATAAATATAAATTTAAGCATTAAAATGAAATGGGACGTAGAATGATGATAAATTTAAGCATTAAAATGAAATGCGACGTAGTATTCATCGTACTAAATTCAGCTGCCCTGGGCTAGTATTCAGCATACTAAATTCGGCTGCCCTGGGCTTCTCTGGTTACTTTCTATCTACTTTATATAATAATCATTAAAATACATATGTTATAATTCCATGGATTTGTTGTCTTATAATGAATAGAAGAACACATTTTATCATGCATGTTTATTTATTAACGATAATGATAATTGCATTTTAAAATTGCAATTACAATACATATTTTTTTATTTATAAAAATATTGTTTTCTTTATTTAAAAAATTGAATATTAGAACGTGTTATATATATTAAAATATTGGTAGAAATATATCATAAAACCAATTTTTTTTTTATATATATATAAGGTCTATCATTACTTAAATTCAAAATCAATAGCTTAAAATTTTTTGGCCAATTAAACGAATTATTTAAATTTGAAAACATAACTTTAAAGTTAAAGTCTATTTATTTTATAATGAAGGTATGATCACACTAAAGTATTTTCTTCGTGCTTAATTATTATATTATAGTTGATTATTTTAATTTAAAAATTTACTTAATCTTTGTATAAGAAGGAATGCTATCACTGTTATATACCTATCTAAGTTTGGGATTGTTAAGCATAAAGAGAAATCAAATTTTTTTGATAAGAAATCTCTATTTTTAGTTTGTTTAAGTTTGGAAAAAAGTTTCAACTTATTAAACTTTAATTTTCTTGGCACTTATATATATATATAATATACTTATATATCAAAACTCCTTTCCAAGCATAAAATAGTTACAAATCTTTAAGAAACACATTAATAAAATGTTCTGACCATAAAGTTTTTTTAATTGTTATATATTATAGTTAGACTGAAATATTTTATTCACATTGTTTACATTAATTTTTTTTTATTATTATTTTTGAAATAAATGCCTTCATCTCGTGGCAACTCATTTCGTAACCCGAGATATGTGAAATCATTGAAACTTGAGAGACTCGGGTTCAAATACCCCTGTTTGCGATCTGATTTACGGAGAGGAAGACATGTCGTAAACCACCGAAAATTTACTAATAGTTACAACACACTCCTTCTATTTGGTAGAAAACATATATCCATGGAATATACTCTTTTTATCTCTCTACACACACATATTGAATACCAATTTGATTTTTTTTTTTTTACATAAAGTATGTATTGATTTTTTTTTTAATGGTTAATATTAAAATTGGGTTAATATATAAATGAAATATTTAATTAATGGTTGACGTTAAAATTAATTTTGTATTATTAGTATTTTTTTAATACATATGTTAATTATGTTTAGTTTGGAAGAAATTTCACATCTCCGTAAACTGTTGGTAATATTCACATTGATGTCAACTGATCATGTTGATGATATTGTGTTAATGTTGATTTATGTTGAATGCTAGATTGTTATTGTTGCAAAGTTGATTGAAGTGCAAAGACTGAAAGAGATGTGAAGTTCAAAGGCTATGATGATAATTAATGTGAAGGTTGAACATTCTTGATTGGTTGTCCAAAGGCTATGATAATTAATGTGAAGATTGAACATTATTGATTGGTTGTCCTTGATAAAAATGAGACATGATATATTAAGATATAAGCTGGAAAACATATGATGGCATTAAACAAGAAAATAGGTACACGTTTGGAAAATGTAGCCAACACAAATTTGATTTCTCTCTTGTAATAATTACGGTTGAGCTATATTATTTCCGCTCTATTTTATATTACAAAATTTAGTTTCTCAGATTTGAAAATGAAGAGACGCGTAGTGAATAGTTTTAGAAGACCAAGAGACACTACTACCCCAAGGGCACTTTTAAGACATATTTTTAAGGCAAAAGAATTTTTTTGTCTTAAAAAGTCAATTTTATTTTAGTTATTTTATATTAAAATTTAATATCAATTGAATTGTCTTAAATATAAAATTTAAGACAAAAATAGTTTAAAGCAAGACTTTATATTTAAGACGAAAGAAATTTAAGACAAAAATATTTTAAGACAACTTTAAATGTAAGAGAAAAATAGTTTGAGACAAAAATATTTTAAGACAAAACTTTATATTTAGACAAACACAGTTTAAAATAGAAATATTTTAAGACAAAATTTTATGTTTAAGAAAAAAATATTTTGAGACAATTTTATATTTAAGACAATTAACAATTAAGACAAAAACATATTAATTTAAGACAATATTATCTAACAATTGCAAAATTGACTCTGACAGTGTGCATTAAGTCCACGGTCTTGCAGGCTACTATTATTGCACACCTATATCGAGGTTGCTATTTCACTTACCCTTCAAATTATCTTATATAAAGACAACGATTTGTTGGGCTCTTCATTTTGTGGGGGTAGATGACTTGGAAGAACGCGAGACGTTTTCCTCGCAAGATTTACCGGAAATCAATTCCTCTTTAGGATCTTTGTTGCTACAATTAGAGACAACTTGTCTGTCATTGCATTCGACATTATTACACGAAGGGGGATTTTAAGACAAAAGGAATATTTTGTCTTAAAATTTAATTTTGTCTTAAAATTTTCAATACAAGGTGCTAGTAAAAAGGGTATAGGTAAAGGATTATCGGTCCATCTTTATGCTGTTGATGGGTTTTTCATAAAGCAGAGTGATGGAGGCTAACAACAACTGATGTGATTTAGGGCGATGGAGGCTAACAAGAGAGGTGTGCTTCATGAGAGGAGCGATGGAGGCACTTTCGTTGAATGTGGATAGGTAGTAACATAGTTAGAGTACTTTTTGGGGTCTCCATCAATTGATTTTTAATGTGTGTTTTGACTGTTTCATTTATTTTGAATGCTACTTCTATCCATTGGTTGTCGTTATCAGCACATTGCTGTGCTGGAACTCCTGACTATCATCGACAACCTGGATTAAATTCACCTGAAGGATTGTTGAAAAATGCAACAAGAAATTCTCAATTTGATTTTGCCTTGATTAAATTGAGAAAATTTGAATTTCCACATCAATAGACAACTTGGATGTAATTAACTTGTATGACATGGCTTGTGTCACCCATTTTACTCAGTAAATTTGAGTTGGAGGAGTTAAAGTTCAGTTAAGCATGTATGATTGGTAATTTGTAGGAATCAAAGTAAGTTATCTCAAGTTGTTTTCAGCTATACTAGTTCTAACTATTAGAGGAACTAGTGGAAGGTTAGTGATGCAATGAGACTTCAGTAAAACTCAGTGATCATATAATTAATTGATCAATTAGCCCAAAATAGCTAGTGCATGCAAAGAATTTGAGTTCCCTAGCCGTGGTGGACATTCCAAGGTCGTGTAACATCAATTGTTGATTAGTCTCGAGTGTATTAGTGTTGCATGCAGTCATATGATAAACCTTAGGAATTGCAATCCATTTTGGAAAAATTCCTAAATAATAGGGGCATAATTTCTTAACGAATTGTGCAAGGAAATATGGGCTCAAGAAGAGGCAAAAATTGACTAAGTCTGGGTCAAATCTTCTCAATGAGCAGAGAGATAGGTTATTCATTTTTAGGTTGTGCTCAGTTGAGAAGAGGAATTATAATATTTCTCTACTCATCAGATTAATGCAAGCATGCATTGGGGTTTTTAGCGGATTGCTTTCACTGGGAAAAATATTGTGTCTATGTGTGTTATTTCTTATTGCATGTCTAATTTTTTTTTCTAAATTGTGAATTAACTTCTGCGGAGCAGTAAAGTATGTTTGTGTAATGACCCCGAATTAAACAAGCATTAAATTTACCAATTCATATGATTAATAATCAACATCCAATTACTCAACTATTGAACATAAAAATTGGAGAAATATGAGCCATGAAGGGACTAACCTGTATTAATGATATCCCTTTCTTGAGCTTTTGGAGTTGAATGCTCCTTGAATTCCGCTAACCGCAACAAGGTTTTGGGGACGCCTCTCCACCCAACCGTAGGCTTAGTTGCACATAATCTTTCTACAACTGGCCACCCTCGAGCCCTCAATCAATGTACCACAGCCAGGGAATCCTTTGTTTCACAACACTTTTCTCCCAAGAGAACCTATGATAGAATGATCTCTCATGTTCCTCATCGTCTATTAAATAAACCAAACATTGGAAAGGGAACCGCATGCACATATTCCATGTGTCAACATGCAACTTTTATTTTTTTATTTTATGTTTTAATTAAGTTAAATTTTCTTTTAATTTATTTCTTTCTTATTTCATTCCTTTTTACTTTTTGATAACTTTACTTATTTTTACTATTTTTATAGTTCTCTTAATTAACTCTTTCTTATTTTATTTTGCT
>APFE030767344.1:52140-86964 GCA_000404065.3 Pinus taeda | reverse complement strand
CGTACCTTTCTTGAAGAGAGTGAAAATCATACCACTCAAGTTCTTTTTGTTTCCTCAGATTCAAATGAACTTAGGGGCAGTCCACCTATTCCATCAAGATAGGAGGAAAATCCTCCAGTTCTCGTAACTCAAGGGGTTAATTCTCCCATTTCTACAGTACCCCCTCCAAGTAGTCTAGTCACTTCCTTTGATTGGAAAAGACTAGCAGGATCCCACCTTCCTTCTTATGTGCCTTTCTAGATCATAGTACAAGTTTGTAAAATGATTGTATTTGGCACTATTAT
Source organism: Pinus taeda (assembly GCA_000404065.3). Lineage (NCBI taxonomy): Eukaryota > Viridiplantae > Streptophyta > Pinopsida > Pinales > Pinaceae > Pinus > Pinus taeda. The sequence goes on along the minus strand of APFE030767344.1, from coordinate 86,680 downwards.
AGATGAAGGTGCATCAGTGAGTATCGTTTCCTCGACTATATGGCAAGCTCTTGGTTCACCACCGCTTGTGTCTATTACACAGAATCTGTTGGGCTTTAACAAAGGAACCAGTTGACCGTTAGGGATCCTACATCAGTTACCTATCACTTTGGGAGGAAAAACCATTTATTTGAATGTGATGGTAGTCCCAGGACCTTTAGATTACAATTTACTTCTTGGGCGTGACTATGTTTATCACATGGGAGCTATTGTTTCAACACTCTTTTGAGTGATTTGTTTCCCACATGAAGGCAGGATTATCATCGTTGACCAAATTTCATTTCCCGATCCAAATATGGCTCCTAGTCAACCATCTTCCCTAAATGGTTCATATGTACCAATGGTATCATCCCTGCCATGGGTTAATTATGTGGAAACTTGTTCCATACCTACATCGATCGACGATCAATTCAATGATGTTGTACATCATGTATTGGGGGCATTGGAACCAGATTTCTTCTTCATGACCTCTTACGAGTCATGATCAAGAGCTCAAAGGATAGTTCGTTGTCATGTGTCAACCTCATTAAAAAATGAAACCAAGGATGTGAGCATAATTCCTTGTCTTGTGTCAAGCTCATTTAAAAAAAAATGAAACAAGGACCCCTAGAGAAAAGTTCAAAGTTGAGTCTTTGATTAGATCTTGTAAAATCCCAGTCAAGTTTTTCACATGATCTTGTAAAAGAACCTTCATCCCACGCACCTGATAGCCATGAGTAGTCTACTTAGGTGAATGTAATGAAGCTTGGGGGGCATGCACCTAGTGGAAAAATAAGTTTCCCTATAGGTTACGTGAAGCCATTCACCTTTGTCTATCTGGATAAAGCCAAAGAGGTGTTGGATAATCGTCTTGCTTCACCGCAGTGACTTCCATCTAGTTACAAGAGTCTCTCCTTTTCATCATGCTGGGGGCATGTAAACAAATTCAAGCATAGTTTTCTATTTTAAGCTTGCGTAAAAAAGAAACTAAAGCCAAGCATAGTTTGTTCATTTCAAGCTTGTGTAAACATGAAACCGAATCCAAGCATAGGTCCCCATGGTTCAAGCTTGTTTAAAAATGAACCCATTTTCAGTTTTTAACCCTTGTGATTACCATTCTGTCAGCTTTTGAGCCTTGGTTGTTTTCATCTCATCACCACCATCTCTTTGGCCGATCATACGTTTTCACTTGGTTGTTTTACCCGTTTTGAGGAACAGTTGCAATGAGTGGTCTTATTAGCCAACCTCTTCACATAAATCAACACGTTTTGAGAAGTTCCAACATCACTGGAACGAGTTGCTACCCTAGACACTACTCGTTCTTCAAAATAGAGTCCTCTTTAAACCCTTTTTAGACTTGTTAAATATGAAAAGATTGTCGAGCGCTTGTCATTTCTAGCTCGTTAAAGTATTGGAAATGTCATCCCTCTTGTATTATTTTATCCTTTTTTAGACCTGAGGGATTACTTTACAAAAAAGAACTTATGGATTTTTCTTTTTGTCCCTTTTCAAACTCTCTAAACATGAAAAGGACCGAGTTATCCTTGTCATTAAACTCGTTAAAACAATAGTGACAAACTTGTCCATCTAAACAAGACAGAGTTTCACTGTTGCTAGACTCGTTAAAACATTAAATAGTGACAGCTTTGCCCAAAGGGAAAATTATAGAACAAGCATATGTTATCCTCCTCAAGCTTGACAAAAATAAAGAGGTATTGGTCAGCAATGACTAGGGAAAAAGGGAAAACTTGAAGAATTTATGGTAGCAAGTCACTCTTGAACAAACACTTTCACTTCATCTCCATTATTGAGTTGGGTTGGGTTATTCCGTTCATTGGTCATCATACCGTTGGTCTTTTATACCATCCATATTTTAGGGTTAACGCTACCAATTCATCTCAGTGTTGCTGACATGTTCAAGAGAAGTCATTTAGTTGAGAAACCACCATCCAGTTAATGTCTCATACACTGCAATACCTCCAACCTTCATTTTTTCATGACCACCATTCTTGAACCTTGTGTCGTCAGTCCGTTTGCACCTCCAGAAATCATTTGCTTCATTTCATGTTGGAGATATGGGATACATCAAGGCCCTCCTACGATGAGTCACTTCTTATCGACATCAGCTCATTATCCAAGAAGTTGAGTTAGAAACAACCCTTTTAATGCTTTGAAGCTTGCATACATCAATGGCAAGTTTCTCACTTCTAGCGACAGGTTGACATCAATGGCCTTCGATTGAAAGATTTTGCGTGGTGTTTGACATCAGATCATGTATTCACACCACGTGAATTGTATTGTAGTACCTTGAGGATCATTATCATTTTTAGTGATTCCTCTTATGTCTGTTAACAGCTCACATTATTGGCTAGTAATCAAGCGATGTCTTTCCATGTTCGACTTCAGAACATCTCTTCACATGGTTTGACTTGTACATCGGGCGAAGATTGAACGAGTTTGAAGACCCCAGATCTAGTTTCATCCATCCAGGCTGTGATATATTCAGGGATATAAAAACATCAAATGTACAAAGACTCTACAATAGATGGCCATCCTAACCATGGATTGCGACTCTATATCTGTAGAATCACAAGTCTGTATCTACAGATGACTATCTGATCTATGTACATGAAATGAAATTTATAAAGCTGAGCATGGGAATGCCTCCCTTAGCAAGATCATGAAAAGTTATATTATGATGATGTATTGTATTGTAACTTATGCAGGTCACCTTCCAGTTCGAAACTTCGGATCCTCATGATAAAAAGACCTCATGCTTTAGGGGGAAACTGTTATAGACATCTTTGCGCACATCAACCCCAAATTTATATGTCAATGTATTAGGGCTCATCAACCCGTAAAAGAGTTGTTTCATACCCTAAAATAATATAGTCATCTGAATACATCATTCACCAAAAGTTTCATTTGAGAAACCGTCTAGAAATTGTAAATTGAACCATACTGATTGCTCCACTGGCAAAGTGCGATGCATACTGAGTGGTACACTGCGAGGGTGCGATGCATACTATTTAGGCCTTCTATAGGGTGTGATGGGTGAGGATGGACAAATGTTTGGGACATTTGTCAGTTGATTACTCATGGAATCTTCTAGAACTTTCTCCTATGCCACTTGCCTCTCTGAATTCGCCCAAGGATGAATAAGGGATCTAAGAAAATCTCCAATCCATTCTCTTATGGAACCCATTGTAACAAGTGGAATGACACTAATCAAATGCCATGGATGACTCACAACCTTGCAAACATCTATAAATGGATCCCTCATCCAAGAGATCTAAAGGCTGGAATATTGTGAATTGCAAGGAAGTGCTGATAGTTTGTAATTGAGGATAGAGCATCATATTGTTGGAGTGATCTTGCTATTTCATGAGGTGAAGAAGGATTGAAGCTGGGAGGATGATGCTGGATCAGACAACTGGGTTGTAATTCTCCCTTCTATTAATAAAGCTCTTCAAGTTTTCTTCCATATGATTGTGCAATTGTGAATGTTATCATTTGTGGATGCTATCATTTATTCATTATATATGTAATTCTGTAATGTTTATGTTGTAATAGATCATGATTCTTTGATGGTTCTTTGTTGCTGTACTTGTGCAGGTACTTTCCAAGCGTGTTAAGTACGGGGAGGAGTTGCAGGATCTGTCAAAGGGGAGAGAGATCAAGCAAGGATTAAGTGGAAGTTCCAGGTTGGTCCTATTATCTTTCTCTTATCTATTACATGTAGAAGAAATCATTGAGTTGCTTTAAACGATTGTTTCTAGGGTAGCTGCCAAACCTAGAGGCTAGCATTCTTTAGGAATACTAGTTTTCCCAGAAACAAGGTGGAAATAAGTTTGACTCTAAAATAAAAGGGAGAAGGGGTTAGTTTACAATATTCCATGTGAAAGTAAAAAATAAGGTCACATGCATAATTAGATTAGTAAAGAGAATGTCCTTTATTGGTTTGTAATTGGAGGCCAAGGAAATAATGCAAATATCCTAGGTTTGTCAAATTAAAATTCTTCTTAAGGCATGATTTCATATGGATTAAAGGTTTATATCTATTATGAGTGATGATAAGGTCATCAAAATAAAAAATAAGTATTTTGATATGGATTCCTACTTTCTTAGTGAAGACAATGGGGTTAGAATGACATCTATAAAAGCCTATGTCAAGAAGAAATATATCCATTTTTTCATACCAAGATCAAGGAGCTTGTTTAGGAACATAGGGATATTTATTAAGGTGATAAACAAGGTTGGAGTCACTTTGCACATGGCTAGGCGGTTGTTCCACATAGAATCTAAGTGCATGTCCCTATCCAAGAAGGTAGATTTAACACCCATTTGATGGACCTCTTATCCATGTAAGGCATCAAGGCATATAACAAGGTGGATGGAATTCATTTTGGTGACATGGGAAAAGGTTTCACTATAGTTAATTTCTCCAACTTGAGAGAATCCTTTAGTAACTAACCAAGCCTTATGACTTCTAACACATTCATCTAATGCATAATTAGTTCTATACCTGCATTTACATTTGATTTTTTTTTTTTTTGGAATAAGGACAATTTCCCAAGTATCGTTCATCATCATGGAATAATATTCTTCAACATTGTTTTTTCCCAATATAGATGGCTTGAAGCTTTAGAAAATGTTTCCAGAACATGTGTCTCTAAAACTTGATCCAAATGAGAGGAGGCTTGTTGGAACTATGAATGAGTATGGTGTTGATCTGTAAGATCACTTATAGGAGTGCAACTTATTTTCGTCTTAAATGGACCCATTTGGAAGGCTGTGGTGTTGGTCTACGTTCATGTTCAAGGGACTTATCTAGAGGAAGGTGAGCCAAAATAGGTGAATTTTCATCCCCACTATCATCATCTGAAGAAGAAAGAAAATAGGAACAAAAGGTGGGACAAAGGTCAAATATGGCTTGTAGGTTAAAGGCGGAACAACCACTGAGTTAGGTTAACAAGCTAATAGTTTTCATCAAATTTAATATATCTTATAATGCTTATGTCATTGGAATGAGGCTAATAAAGTCTATAACCTTTCACATCTTCTGAATATCCAACAAAAATGCACTTCTTTCTTGTAGGATGTAAATCTTTCTTTCTATCATTAGGAATGTGAGCCCATGATACACTACCAAATAAATGGAAGTGGCTTACATCTAGCTTAATTCTAGTTAATGTTTTTACTAATGTCATATAATTTTTTTAAAGCCTTTGTGGGAGTGTGATTTACACAGTCATTTCCTTTGATGTGTGATTATTTATTTTAGCAACACCATTTTTTTATGGTGTATATGGAACAACATGTTGCATGTGAATGCTCTCTGTAATGCAGTAAGTTGTGATTTTTTTTTGACATATTCACCTCCATTATCTATTCTTAACCTTTGCAGATGATTTATAGATTGTTTTTCTATAATGGTCTTATAGGATATGAAAAATTCAAAAACTTCACTCTTGAGTTTTAAGAAGTAAACCTAAGTGCATTTGGAGAAGTCATCTATGAAAGTTGAGAAGTAATTATGCCTAGAGAAAGAAGGAGAAGAAAGTAGGCCACACAAATCAATCTAAATAAGCTGAAAATGGGTTGAGGTGTACCAAGAGGCACATTTTCAAAACCTTCTTGATAATGTTTGCTAAGAACATAACCAACACAAGAACCATCTCTGCAAGAAATGAGAGGAAGACCAATAACCATTTTTTGAGTATATAGTTGTTGCAATGAATAATAGATTAGATGACCAAATTACTCATGCCAAAGTTTTCTCATGTCATCAATGAGAGCAATAAAAATAGAGGGAAAAGGTGATGAACTGAAGTTTTGAAAATTATAAAACCAAGTAATATCATTAACTTTTCTAGTGGTAGGAATGCTAAGGATCTTTTAAATCCTTGATTACAACTTGGTGAGGTGAAATCTCTATTATTTTACCTTCACTTGAATGATGATCTAATATATCCACAGAAGGTTACAAGAAAAACTTGGAACACACATACATCAATGAAATGACCATTATCCACTATTGGTGCTATTTTTAGTCTGATTCGGGTTATGCTTAAAGTGCGACCAATAAAGTCCCATTGGGTATCGACCCATTCTACATAACCTGCAAGACAAGTGAAGTCTCACCCCGGGCATCAAAGGGACTACAATAAATAGGCTTTTGTAGTTGCAAAGGGAATAGAAATCAATGAGTGAAATAATTCTACCAAATCTTACTCATTATTCATATGATAACCCCATGTGCGAAGATATAGAACATACATTAAAATATTGACAAACTTGAAGAAAATTTTGAAAGGGGGTGTCTTAATTAGACATAATGATGTAACAATATTAGCAATGCATTACAACCATTAGAAATGCACATAATTCATGCATAACATGATCAACTCATAGAAAACAAGGAGTAAGAAAAAAGTGAGCTTCAAACATCTTTCATTAATGATCAAAAGGGGTGTTTGGCACAACACTTACAACATTACAAAATTATATCACCTTGGTAGATGTTGGGCATCAGATCACCCCACAACATGTTTTGGGGCTCAAAGCCCAAGTTTTGGTCAAATGTATTGTAAGACTCCACGAGTCATAGGGTTGTCTGCCCTACGGATTGTGATGTAATGTAATGTCATGTCGGCTTACAACAAGGCTCTAAGTTGTAAATATAGCTAATTGGAGATAGATGAATACGAATGGTTTGAGCATAGAGTAAGAGTCTAAGTGTATTGGGTTGTAGGAGTAGGAATAGGCTTTGTAGTTGAGTGCATAGAGGCCTAGTTGAGTCCACAACTGAGTGCGTGAACCCCTGCAGCTGAGTGCACGGACCCCTGCATTTGAGTGCGTAGGGCGAAGTTGAGTCTGTAACCCAAGAGGAAGAGTAATAAAGAGAAGTTTGATTCTAAATACTGTGTATTTGGTTTTGTATGATTTTCTATGCACTTATACTGTTTTTTTAATCGCGCACACTTATATGAATGCTAGATATACTATTAATTATCACTAGACTTACATAGATAAGTTAAGTAATCAGATAATAACAGGCTAATAGTAAGGAACTTGGACAATAATATGGATCACGCCCCAAGTAGGGTTGCGCAAAGTTAGCATTACAGGTTGCGAGGGAATAATAGATGCGCATAGCAACATGCACGTAGGGTCAAACCGCAGATCACAAGCGCTCATCAGACATCCCCAGGGTGCAGAAACCTAGTTCTAGCACCCTCCCATACTACTTCAGATGAGACCTCAGTTCACGCTCCTCGGACTATTGCTGAAAGGGCCCGTAGTATTGAGATTTGTTTGCCTAAATCACCTTTGAACCTGGGTCAGGCCCATACAAGCCAAAAAATGGTTCTGTTGTCTGGACCAGGATTTGCATAAGGGATTTCTGATGTCGTGCCACTAGAATCCAACAAAGAAAGAAATTGAAGGGTGGTTGGACAAGAATATTCATGAGTTCGTGATGCAGGAAAACATAAATCCGCGAGTATCTAAGGAACAATGGTTGGAGCTCTACTTGTACACGGAAATCCACGAAATTTTCTTTGCATCCTTTCCTTCTAAGCTATGTGAGTGGATTGCAAAGCTAGCAGACAGTCAGGGAAGGTGTAGGCTCAACAAACCAATCAAGTGGACTCCTGAATTAGTGTATAGACTAGAAGTGTTAGGAGATAAGATCACGTGAGCTGTGGACCATTGGATTGACCGAATTATAGCAGGATTTATCACTTAGTTCATGGTAGACACGATAGTCAGCTATAATGAGGCATAGCGACGTTTCCTCAAGGGGCCGCAAGGTAAGTATATCAAATCTTTGAACACTTGGATTAAGATGCTATTGTGTGAAAAGCTAGTTATCCGAATAAATTAGTGTTTGGGGCTATGCGAAGTGGGAAGATCTATAGAACTGGAAGTAGTGAAGAATTAGAAACCAGTACCTTAATTTCCCCCTCGCGGGAAAGTGAGGAACAACTCACAAAAGTTTCTCCGAGAAGCGCGGTCAGTCTGATAAAGCAACGAATTCCGCGCTTACTTCCTCCACCTACATCTCCACTCATCTCACCCTCCTCACCTCCATCTCCACCCACCCCACCTCTACCACCATCACAGTTCAGTATGGTGAGTGTGATCAAACTACCATTATTCAGAGGAGTAAGGAATGAAGATCAAGACCAATTCTGGTTTATCGTAAGAGCGGTATGGTAAGCCCAAGGAGTCGTGGATGAAAATATCAAAAAGGCTATGCTGGTAAGCGTGTTGCGGGATCGCACATTAACATGGTACATCAAGCATTCTAATGACCATCCGAATGCAAGAATCGTAGAAATCTAGATTGCATTGAACAGGGAATTTAGCAGGCCAAAGTCATAAACCGAATCAATCATCGGGTTTAAGGAGATCGCGATGCTCCCTGGTGAGACCCCTTGGGATTTGGACCAAATACTGAAGGGTATGATTCATGAAGCCAACATGAAATTGATGGATGGATAGCATTGCGCATGGTTTGTAGTGTCACTAACACCACAGTTAAGGACGATGCTGTCACAACAAAAACTTTCCACCCAGGCCAAAGCATTAGAAATGGTGATGATATTGCATGAGACCCCTATACAAGAGCTTGGTCTGGGAGTCCAAAAAATCCACGTGCAACTATGAAATCTATGTCTAGAGATGCAGAGCTTGAAACAGGACAAGACACCCCGGCCAGAGGTGCGCGAGGAGGTATGGTGCATAAAATGCAAAGGCCAGGGGCATGACAAGGACCACTGTCCAATGTTCACGAATTACTTGGTAGGAGGAGGGCCGATGCCATTAAGACTTGGGGCACAGGCAAGACCAAGCGTGACGCTTGCATTATGGTGCGTGATCTATCAGATAGGAGGAAAACACACTAAGGATAATTGCTATCTATTGCAGAAGTATACACAGATGTCCCATCAATTGTTTTGTAATTTCTGCAGGTCAGTAGGCCATGATGAATGCACCTGTAGAAGCTACGAACTAATAATGGATCAAACTCTTGCCTACAGGGTGTAGACCGAAATGTGAGCCCTCGACCCAAATGCAGGAATGGGGTGCGCCGAATTTCAGGGGCCTGGACGAGGTCGAGGTGGAATGGGACTAGGAAGGGGTTGTGGACAACTAATTTGTTACAATTGTGGAGGGCCAGGACACTATGCCCGCAATTGTACAAACCTAACAAGACATCATGTTTGTACTATACTTAGTTTGATCACGAGGCAGAAGACTGCCTTACATTGATAGCGAGATTGCGCGAAAAAGGGGAAATTCAGCCCCCTCTGACTCAGAGTTTGCAGATGATGAGGTCTGAGCTGCGCGAATAAGACCCTAATGTAAACATGATGCTCAAGAGCGGTATGACCACTAGCAATGATAAAGGTAAGTATTCAGAAGAAAGTGTGTGGGTTCGCAAGGCTCCTACAAAGGAACCTGAATTTGATTTAGAACACAGGAAGGAGAAATTCATGGAAGCTAAGAAGAGCTTCACAAAGACCTCCACTTCAGTTATTAAGGATCAACTAGAACTAGGGATGGATCCTTCAATGCTAACTACCTTCTGGAGACATGCATGAAAATGATACGCGACAACAAGGTAGTAAAAGGGCTACAAGAACTTATCACTAGGTGCGTGGGGTCAGGAGAACTGCGCGTGGTTTGGAAACTTGGAAAGCATGCATTTTGCACAAGAAGGGAAATGAGGTTGATTGCCAAATTGGCGAGGATGAGATGGATCAGGTAATCTTGGATCTTGGATCAGATGTGAATGTACTACCAAAACAAACATGGGAACGCATGGGCAACCCATGGCTATAGTGGTCTCCTATTCAATTACGAATGGCGAACCAATATAAGATCTTGCTCATGGGAAGATTGCAAGGGGTGATAGTAGATATTGAAGGTGTGAGCGTGCAGGTGGATTTTGAAGTGATAGAGATTGTTGATGATAGTAATCCCTCTCACGTTACTAGGAATAGGAAGCGCAAAATGATCTTTGAAAAAAAGTCACTACACGTAGTAGTACTGCTAGATCCAGCCGAAGGAGTGCAATACACTGAACCGATGCGCGATGAGGATAGTGATGATGATCTCGATTGTCTTTACAAGATAATTGTGTGAGAAGAGGATTGGGTGAATCCAATTGTAGATGGAAGGATTTTGTGGGAGCGCGAAAGCTCCTATAGTTCTAATTCAAACCAAGAGATAGAGCGATGGCAGAAGTGGTGGCACGAAGTAACAATGCTTAATTAGAACATGATGGTTAGATCACTGCATTGCATGACAATGGAGGCAAGGGATCTACCTACATATGATGGGTTGACAATGGTGGATGAATTCTTGAACAAATTTGAAAGCGATGTACTAGAACAACAACGGTTCGATGCTCTAAAGTGGGCACTGCGCGCAATGCCCGCAGGATGGTGGGGTACACATCAAGGAAGTTCTGAAGACTGGCATGGATGAAAAAGGATGATGTGCCTACGGTTTGGAAAACCCCAGCTCAGGATGAGAGCCAGTCACCAGGGGCAGAACAACTTGCGCACCCACCTTTCTCGATGGGTATAGACATATGTCGTACAACTCGGACAAGTGAACACCACTCCCAGAATAGAGAATCGAAACAAAACACAGTAGCAGGAAAGGTGACATGCTCTACCAATTATCCATGAAGAAGCATTCGATAGGGTGTGCAAAGTACTCAACAGAGTTCACCAGGTGAGACGCACTGTCTGGGACCTGCGCGTACCAGCCGGTCGATGGGCCTATAGGACCATGTGCAAAAACCTGACTACGAAAACAATTCCAAAGGTGTGGAATAGAGTAGGGACCATAATTTCTAAAGAGAATGCAAGGGGGAATCCAAATGTAATCATGCCTGCAGATGTAACAGTGCGCGAAGCCCAGGATGAAGAAATCGCACAGCTACCCGAGATCGAACACATAAGGCTTCAGGAAGCATTCGGTGATGGAATCTTAGACTTCATGAGCTTGAAAAACACTGGGTACGATTGAAAAAGAAAATCTTTTTGATGGATGCAGAGGTCAAGAGGCCGGAAAATGAGATCAAGCAAGCATGTCTCGTCGATAAACCAAGGATGACAAGGTAAGGTTCGGATGATCATACCATTGAATTAGAAGGCTATCGCCGAGAATTTTTGACTTAGCTTCCATAGCTATGACTGTATCTCACCAGACACAGTAACCAGGGGAGCGTACTACATATTATAGAACACACAGCGCCGACTGTCGCAAGGGAATTTGAGGATTGTCCGCGGACTATACTGGAATGTGAGCTGAAGCCTTGCACAGGTGGTGTGACCACCTGACTAGCCATAGGAAGCACAGTCTCAGCGCTTCAGGCAGTTGAAGGAGAGTGCGGCACTATAAAAGAGTCTATTTAGAAGCTGCGCGATAAGGGAGGTGCACGCATAATCAGCATGTCAGAAGGTTTGCACCCATCCACGGGGGTTGTGTTGCTGCACGGGTAGGCTGGGAAGTGACCGTTGGTGTCACTGTTCATGACGAGATGTCTGGTTTGAGGCCAAATGGAATGGGCGATGGACATTTAAGATAATAGTTATGGGAAAGATTATGGAAATTCTGTTGTAAAGAAAGCATTGATGGCTCGGAATCGGGGGGAACGGTTAATTTGAATTCAAAAGGCGCTATAAAACTCCAGGGGTTAGCCACGAGAAAAAACTTGTTCACTTGAGACTTGAGCGGTTGAATAGACAAGAGAGTGTTGAGCACTAAGCGATATTTGAGCCCCTAGGTTCGCGAAAGACTGCATACAACACAGACAAGATGACAAATACGAGGGCAGGTTTGGGCTCTGAAGAAGGAACCACCGGTGAGGCCACGTCGACCCACATGGTACACGATGTTCTCGGAGATACTGGGGTCGCACCAGAAATCCTGAAATTATCTCAGATGCCGAGACTAAAAAAAGATAAGCAGGTAGCTGGACCAGTCCACATGTCCCCAAGGAATCCGTGGTTCAGTAAGAACTCAATGGAAGAAAAGGGCAAGGCTGTCACCATTGAGACATACAAAGAGGAGGAGGACCTATAGGCTCTGATTGCTGAGGTAGAGGAAGTAGAAGGAATGGAAGAGGATATCCAGCCAGTGCGCTCTGCAACGAAATTTCCCGAGTATGTCCCTCCATGAAAAGGGAAAACTAAGATACCAAAGGATCTAGATACCGCAAAGAGCGCACTCCAGACCCTTCCCCTCCTTGATGGAATTGTGTTTGAGTGCATGCATCTGGGTTGCGTGCCCACAATGAAGTTCTAATATTGGGAACTCGCGGATAGTGGGAAGTTCCCACACTTAGAGACGGAGAGGCTCATGAAGCAGAGCATGGAGGGGCCAGTAATAACATTAGAGCCACGAAAATGGCTGCGCGGTGTGGAGAAGGATGGATTGTTTCATCTGCTGTGGATACCACACTTTCACCGCATGCCCATCACCATTTTTATCATCAGGTAGCTGCTTTGCCTGGTGCATGATGGGTACTTATGGCTGGAGGATCCTATTCCCATTATGGCAGCTCTCATCCACATAATTTCTCGGCTTCCTTATAAGGGAAAGGAGCCTGCAAAGATAGTAGGAAAAAGCAGTGATTTGGCTCTTGTGGAAGCCATGAAGAAAAATATAAGCTTGAGAAGAAATATAAACACAGAAAACACATAAAACAAGAGAGACACAAATATACGTGGTTCACCCAGCAATAATGATATTAGTCCTTAAAAATAAAAATTATTACTCAGATTATGAGCTAGGAATATGAGCCATAAGTTAGTAATAATGATAATATTATTAACTACTATATCTTAACAATATGATAGTAGTTTATAGTTTGATTAGTTTATCATAACAGTAATATTAATATTAATAATATTGATAAATTAATAAATAAATAAATATATAAATAAAATAATAGTTTCTTAGTTTTAATTAAGTTCTAGATTTAATATATATATATTTTAATTTTAATAATAGGAAAAGGGTAGATAATAATAATATTTTACCATTTTATTTATTCTAATAATTTAAATAAATAATACTCATTAATATTAATATTAATATATGGTAAATATAGGTATTATTAATAAATAATAGTTAATATGATAAATTCAAATGGTAAATAAATTATAAGAATATAATAATAAACGTAAAATATAAAATAGTAAATTATTATATAAAAAATTAAATAAGTTTAGATTAAATAATGGTATTAATTATATATTACCATTATTCAATTATTAAGAAAATAAATTTCAATAATATTAATATTAATAAAGGCGTAAATAAATATATAAAGGTAAATAAATATAATAAAGAAATATTATATAGTAATAAAAATATTACATTAATAAATAAAAATAATATATATAAATTATAATAATAATAAATAAATAGTTAAATAAAATAATTAAATAAAATTTAGGTCCCTCCCCTTGGGGCCTGGTCAAACCTAGCTGTTAGAGGGTTGTTAACCGTTACTCAGTCAAATTTAGTTGTTGGAATGGTCTGCTATCCCTATTTAACTCATCGCTCAGATTGGACCTTCAACTTGTCCTGACGATGAACCACACTGGTTGGTTCGAAATGCGTCGACAAATGATTTTTTATGTGATTTTGTTGAAATTATTCTCACAAACAAGATTATGGATCACATAATTCTAAATTCCTTAAGAAAAAGGGGTTACGCCATCAACATTATCAATGATAAAGGGGTGTGTGTAGCCACCTAACTCCTGGTCGAGAAGGTAATGAGAAAATGCCGCGGTGATGAAGTACCAGCGCCGGTAATTGCATTGGCCAAACAATGTGCAGAGGGGGTCCAATTCAACTGGGGTGAGTTCCTCTATGAAGAATTCTTGATCAAATGCAACGAAGCCCAAGTGTAGGGTAAGACCTTCCACTATGCATGGTTGCTCTTGTCCATTTTGTTGGTAGTGGGAGGACTGCTGAAGGACAATCAGTTCCCGAGCATTGAGTTGACTTACCAAAGGCCGTGAAGTACACGCCACTCTAGGCTACCAAGGATGCAAAGTGGATTCGCGATACAAATATCTTCTGGGTGCTCATGGAGGCGAGCATCTTGATGTGGATTAATAGGAGGCTGCACCTTTCCCCCATAGTGCACAATAATCCGCGGAGCTTTGCAAACTTCAAGGCAGACATGCATAATATTTACATCAAGGTGTGAAAGGATCTAACGTAGTAGTGGACAAAGCTCCCATTCATAGCCATGGACAACGTGATCTTTACAGTGTTAGAATCATGGCCTCTTGAGTGGCGCGTAGTCGCGGAGTAGACAAAGGTCATTGAAGCAGCAACAACAACGTAGACAACAGGGGCCACAAAAACGCAGGTAGAGGAGGGTTGTCAATTATCTACAGGGCAGGAGGCAAAGGACACAAACCTTGTAAAAGAGGGTGCGGACCCAGGCAAAACTTCCACCCAACTCAAAAGGTCGTGTGTCATAGAGAGATCGGGTCCACAGAAAAAGGTCAAGGCCTCCAAATTGGCCATCGACCTGATCACGTTAACATAAGGTGACCTCTACGACATCGGTGAGATGGTTCACCTTGTCACCAAGGAAATGGTCCAAGAAGTTATGTCAGAGCACCATACTATGTTGGGGGCCCTAAGGGTGTAGCTGCAAGAATTATAGGTGCGGTCCCCATAGGAAGGAATTGTAGCCACCTACTTCGTAGTAGGCACATCAACAACAGAACAAATGCTACGCGCAAGGATGGCCAATACCATAATGCTACTAGAAGGGGTGCTAGTAGCAGAGAATGAGATTGATAGAGCCGCGCTTGGTAGGATCAAGGGACTTGGCCTTAACTTGGCTGCCCTTCCGTGAGACACATTGTACCAACTGCAATAACTCCAAAACTCCGCGCCAGGGAGGGCCACATGATATAGGTGCCAAGAGATCAAAATATCAACATCAACCAACTCAGCCTGCAGTGTGACGAACTGGTGTCACAGAACAAGTAGTTAGTGCAGACAGTTGATGAAGCGTGTCGATGTGTCCCAGAGTTGTCCATTGCCGCAGACCTGCCAAAATAAGTACGGATCCACTATTTGGCAAGTGGAGTCTGAAACGTGTGCGAGGAGATGACACAAGTGCAGCTGGAGCTGAATCTCTAGATTGCTGAGTTGCGGCTGAAGGCACAGCCTTCCACTCCCTCGGAAGTTAGAGAGCAGCGCGTTAGCGCTATCCAAATAGGGTTGGAAGAAATTGGATGGGCAGTGTAGGACTATATCGGTATGTTGGACCAAGCCTTTGGTGTCTTCACATCCTTGCAAGAAGACCCCAACATACAACACCTGGAAATAGAGGCACGCGAACTTCAGGAGTAGTACGACAGTGTCTGAGGAACTGCGTAGATAGTTGTCCTCACTCAACGGCTAGCAAAGATGCAGCAACAAAGGGCACTGAAAGAGCAAGTGGATGCCGCAAGACAAAAAGAGGCACTTCTCAAAGCGCGTGTCCAACCATGGATTGACGAGGCCTTCACCATTACAGTAGATATCAAGGGAAAGCTTGCACTAAGGTAGGGATTTTATCCTAATAAATGAGCATCGGAAGAGCGCATGCAGCAGGTCCAACAAACCGCAGAGCAGTGCACTGCAGACGTCTGAGCAGCGCGGGACCAGTTGGAGGGACTCCACACCAAGATCGCCACGCCAATAGAGTGACTTGAGGGCGAGTCACGATGTTTGTGTTGGGGGTCTGTTGGGCATTAGATCCCCCCACATCATGTTTTGGGGCTCAAAGCCCAAGTTTTGGTCAAATGTATTGTAAGACTCTGCGAGTCATAGGGTTGTCCACCCTAAGGATTGTAATGTAATGTAATGTCATGTCGGCTTACCCATGATCCACGAACCATGGGATTTTATAAAAAAAGTGAGGCTCTAAGTTGTAAAGATAACTAATTGGAGATATATGAATATGAATGGTTCGAGCATAAAGTAAGAATCTAAGTGTATTGGGTCATAGCAGTAGGAAGAGGCTTTGCAGATGAGTTCACAGAGGCCTAGTAGAGGCGCAAGGGTCAAATCGCGGATCGCGAGCGCTCATTAGACATCCTCAGGGTGCGAAAACCTGGTTCTAGCACCCTCCCATACTACTTTAGGTGAGACCTTAGTCCACGCTCCGCAGACTGTTGCTGAAGGGGCCAATAGTACCGAGATTTGTTTGGCTAAATCACCTCTAAACCTGGGTCAGGCCCATACAAGCCAAAAATAGACCAATCTAAGCCTCATAATATTACAACAACAATAAGGGACTAGTATGTAATCAATCATGAACCAACTAACCAACCGACCAACCAACTTGAATCCCTTTGGCATCTGCCTATTTATACATAGTTACACAAAATTTGATACCATGGGGTATACTAAGGAAAAAAATTACCCTTTGCATTACTATGGTCAGAGACAAAACACTTGCTAATCTTGACCAAATCAAAACTGGTTCAATGATGTAGTCAAACTTAACTATTCTAGCTCCTTGAATTTGCACACTGGTCCTTTCCACTGCAATATTGAATTTTTATTGGACATCTACGACTTCATTGGTGATCACATTACTTCTTCCTTTAAACCTTTGAATTTCCGTACTAACTCTTCCCACATGGCTCACATCTATTTAATTTCCTTATCCAATTGGAGCATTTTGTTTATGGCTTGTTTATTTGGAGCCACTGGTAAGCCAAACGAGTTTCACATAATCTTCTGCATCTTTTCTTCAGTACCCTGTACTTTATGGGCATCATCTTGCAACTTTTGATTGTGCAATAAATTGGTCCACAATTAGAGTCCCTCCTCATACATTTTCTGACATGGTCCTTCCAAATCCTTCATTTGTGTAAGATGAGTAATAGCCTTCTTCTCCTTTACTTGAAGTTGTTTTTCTTTGTGTGGTGTAGAAGACATCTACAATGATTTTAACTCCTTAATTTGTGCTTTCAACCCCTGTGTAATTCCTCAATCTTCATAGCTTGTCCTTCTACTCAGGTAAAATCCTCCATAGACTCCACTATGACCTTCTTATACACTGCTTGAGCTGATGCATGTAGTCCCATTTTCTTGTCCCCGACTACTTCTCTTCAACCAACCACACCTTCTCATGTTGCGAGATTTCCTACGCTATAAGTGCATGTGAAAACCCTATTTTTTTGGTTGTTATGTGCGATTGTAGTTCCACAGTGACACTGTTCTGCAAATGGTGTAAACTATCCTAAGAAAACTAAGACAAAATCAAGTTGATATGCATCAAACCTGTAATGCGCTGTTAAAATTTGAGAGCTCAGGGACGAATTTCTCTTAGAATAAATCATATCCTTCAGTTTCGTTGGAACAACCTATAATAAAATTTCATTTCTAACAATTCTAATATGAGTTTCCAAAAATAGTCTGTCACATCTCAATTTTGAAGTGACTTTCCAAAAATAGAAAGTCATGTCTAAATGATCAAGGATGATATCAACATATGGAATCCACTTTAAAATCAAATCAATCATGATTATAAAAGTCAAGAATTAATATTTTCATCCTCATTGGTATTATTATTATTATGATACTATTATTTATAAAATAGTCTAAAGTCATTCACCATTAATTGATTAATAAAAACGAATTCTATCATGAAATAAGTAAATTAAATTGAGAATCTCTTACTTGGAAAATTGAACCTCTCTCTTGGAATAAAATAGTAACTTCACACTTAAGAGAATATAACTCTCCCTTAAAAATTCAATGTATGGACCTAACTCTTAGTGTCTCATATTTGTGCTTGGATGTCTTCATATGATCCTTAAGTTTATGTTCTATTTTAAATTGTTGTTTTGAAAAGTTGTGAAGAAGAAATATGAACTTTAAGTAATTGTAACGATAAAGCACATTCAATTTTCTACGAAGTGCATTTAACTTTATGCAAAGTACATTCAATTTTCTGCAAAGTACATTCAACTTTATGCAAAGTACATTCAATTTTCTGCAAAGTGCATTCAACTTTCTGCAAAGTACATTTAGTTCCATTCAGTTTTTTGAAAAGTACATTCAATTTTATGCAAGTACTTTCGGTTTTCTACATATAACTTTCAACTTTATGCAAGATTTTTTAAATTTTTGCATAGAACTTTCAGATTTTAACATGGTATCAGAGCCTTGGTGAAGACAAGTCCAAGGAGATCGGAGATCACTCGAGGAGACCCCACTTGTTGCCAAAGTTTTTTGATTGAGATGGCTTCATCCTACTTTAAGATAGAGGATAAGTTGAATGATGCTTCAAATTTTGGTCCATGGAAAGCAAGGGTAGATATCACTCTTGAAGAACATGAAGTTCTGGAGTACTTTGAAGACACAATAACTAATCCATCAGAGAATGCAAGTGATGTTGTCAAATCCAAATATAAAAAGGGTGAAACCAAAGCTAGAAAAACTATACTTGATTCTCTTAATGATCATCTCATTACTTATGTTTCTAGTTTCAAGAAAGCTAAAGAAATGAATGAAAAATTAATTGGAATGTTTGCAATTAGTAACTTGAACCATATTATTGCCTTGAAGAATTAGTCGAAGGACATTACGCTGAATAGAGGAGAGACGATTCATGCATATTTCCTGAGAATGACTAAAATCAGGAATCAACTGTCAACAGTTGGTGAATTTGTAACCGACAAATAAATGGTGTTGATTGCACTTGGATGCCTTTCTCCTGTTTGGGAGACCTTTATCACCACCATCAACAACATCAACACTATTCCCACATTTGATGAGCTATTGGGAAAGTGTATCCAAGAGGAGGTCAGAATGTTCTTTCGAGAAGAATTTCACATCATGAAGAAGGAGAACCTACTGTATTTTCAGCCTATGACAAGAGAAAGAAAGGTAATAAAAGGAAATCTGCTTTCAAATCAAGTAAAGGGAATCTAGACATGTCAAAAGTTAGATGTTTTAACTGTAAAAAACATGGTCATTTTTCTCGTGGCTGTAAAGAAAGAAGAATAACTCCTAGATTCAAAAGAAAACCTGATTATAGAAAAGACTCTTATGAAAATCAAAGAAAAGGGCATCCTAAGAAAACAAGAAATCCAAGATATAGAAATAATGCAATAGAAATTCAATCATAATATTTTCTTGTTTCTGCTCTTTCCAGTTCTTCTTCTGTAGATTCATTTGATAGCTGGTTTGTTGATAGTAGTTCTTCCGAACATTTTACTGGTTACAAAGAGGGACTCTCTAATATTTTTGAGAGCGAGACTAATTTAATTGTTATCCTTGAAGATAGTTCTACTCACCAAGTTAAAGGTTATGGTTCAACTTCATTTCAGTTAAATGATGACAAATCTTTTTTTCTGCAAAAAGTTTTGTATGTACCTGGTTTGAAAAATAATATTGTATCCATATCTTCTCTAGAAGATAAAGGAATGAAAGTTGCTTTTATTAATGGAAAAGTTATAACTTGTCCTTTGAACTCAAGTATGAGAGAAGCCTTCACTCTTGGATCAAGATGTGAAGGGATTTACAAAGTCAATGGTAAACCTATTCATGCATTGGTCCATGATATTGATCTTCAATGTGAGCTATGGTATAGAATATTTTCTCACATGCACTACAAAGCATTACCTCATGTAAGGAAGATGGTTTCTGGAATTCCTAAGATCAGAATGGATCATGAAGGAGTTTTCCCAAGATGTGAAAGTGGAAAGCATATAACAAGACCATTCCCTTCAAACAGAACAAAAACTAGTCAGGCACTTCAGCTCATACATTCTGATTTATGTGGACCTATGCTTGTTACTTCTCTTGGTGGCTACTTGTATTTCATGCTTGTTGTTGATTATTTTTCTCACAAGACATGGATATTATTTTTGAAAAAGAAAGGGAAATCATTTGACATGTTCAGAGATTTCAAGTCTTTGATTTAAAATCAAGCGAGAATGCTGATCAAAGCTTTCTAATCTGATAATGGGGGAGAGTTTGCCTCGTATGAGTTTAATGATCTTTGCAGAGATGCTAGAATAAAGAAAGAAACCACTGTTCCATGTAATCCACATGAAATGGTGTGGCTGAGAGGAAAAATAGAACCATTATGGAAGCATTTAGATCCATGTTGTATGATCAAAAGCTACCGAAGTTTTTGTGAGGAGAAGTTGCAAATATTGTTGTTCATGTGAAAAATAGAACTCCTCATCAGGCCTTAGACAATAAGACTCCTGAAAAATCTTCACTAGTAAAAGGCTTGAGTTGAGTCACTTGAGAATCTTTGGTTGTCCTGTGTACTTCCATGTGCTAAAAGAGAAAAGGAGCAAACTAGAATCTTTAGGTAAGAAAGGTACATTTGTTGGTTATTGTGATAATTCAAAAGGTTATAGAATTTATGTACATGGTCAAAGAACTACAGAGCTTAAAAGAGACATAACATTTGATGAAGACACGACTCTTAGAAAAGCAAGAGACTTTCCTCCACCTACCATTGCTGAAAGACAAGTTGTTAACAAAAAAGAGCCTGCATCTAAGTCTGAACTGGAACCTGAGAATGGATTGCTGATAGGGTTCCATCGATCCTCTAGATCCTCCACCACATGATCCTCCTACTAGAAAGAGACCACTATGGATGTGATATACCTTACAATATGCTGAACAATATGTTGCCCCAAGAAGAACGTTTAGAGAAAGTAAGAAGTCAAGTCAGTTTCAAGGGTACATTGTTGCCATGAGAAACATCATTCAGGAAAAACCATGCACCTTTGGAGAAGCTGCAAAAGAAAAAGTATGAAAAGATGCCATTACTGAAGAATACAAGTCCATCATCCAAAATGATGTATGGGAAGTGGTTCCTAGACCTCAAGGTAAATCTATTTTCACTTCCAAATGGTTGTTTAAGGTTAAACAAGGTGTAGATGGTAGTAATGAAAAATATAAGGCTATATTTGTAGTTGGAGGATTCTCTCAGAAATATGGAATAGATTATGATGAGATTTTTTCACCTATAGCTCAATATAATACTATTCGATATGTTGTTGCCTTAGCTGGTAGCCAAAGATGGAGTCTTCACTAAATAGACATGAAAATTGCTTTCTTGCATGGCTTCCTCAAGGAAGAGGTATTTGTGGAACAACCACAAGGATTTGAAGAGCATAACAAAGAAACTCATGTATGCAGACTAAAGAAAGCCTTATATGAGTTTAATCAAGCTCCAAGAGCTTGGTATGTTCACATTGATAGCTACATGATAAATATTGGTTTCACAAGAAGTAGTGTAGACCCAAAACTCTACTTTAAGACAATCCAAGATATACCTTTGATTTTGGTATTGTATGTTGATGATTTAGATAGGACGAGAACCTCTTATCCTCCAGTGTAAGAGGGAGTTATATTTTGAATTTGAAATGAAAGACCTTGGTTTGATGCATTACTTTCTAGGATTAGAGGTCTGGGAAAGACCTGGTGAAATTTATCTTTCTTAAGGAAAATATGTTGTTAAGATTCTTGGAATATTTTTTATGGTAGAATATAAGTCCATGCATACTCCTATGGAAATTAACTTTAAGAGATTATGTGGCAAAGCTGTAGGACCCTGTCTAGCAAATCCCATAGAGTATAGACATCTCATTGGTGTTTTGATGTTATTGGTAAACACTAGCCCTAATATATGCTTTGCTGTAAACACTTTAAGTTAGCATATGATTGATCCCTTTCATGCCCACTGGATTGCTGCAAAACATGTACTCAGATACTTGCATGGAACTATAAATCTAAGATTGAAATATACAACTAAGAATGTAAGACTTCATGGATATACTGATGCTGATTGGGCAGGTAACTCTGCTAATAAAAATTTCACTATTGGGTGCTGCTTTAGCTTGGGATCTGCCATGATATCTTGGATGAGTAGAAAGCATAATTATGTTGCACTAAGTACAACTGAAGCTAAATACATTTCTATTAGTATGGCTAGCTATGAGGTAGTTTGGTTGAGAAATGTTTTTGGGGAACTATTTGAGCAAGTTCCAGACACAACGATTATATATTGTGACAATAAGAGCAAAATTTGTCTTGCAAAAACTCTTATGTTTCATGAAAAGAAAAAGCATATTGAGATCAAGTATCACTATATCCAGGATATGGTGTAGAGAGGAACAATGAGGCTCCATCAGATCTCCATTGATGATCAGATAACTGACATTCTTAGCAAGTCTTTCTTGAAGGGGAAGTTCTTGGTTATTAGAGAGCAACTTGGACTTATGGACATGACCCTTCCAAGAGGTGGTCACAAATGATCGAGAACACTGAGTTGCCTTCCCCCCTTGTCAGAGCTCACATGATTAGGGAATGATGCTATAAAGCTCCTAAGGATGAGGGACCTCTTGTGTAGTGTGTACCACAAGAGTATGCCTTAGTATGATCCGACTCACAGTTTGGGATGTGGAAAGAGCTACCTATTTGTCCAAAAGGTGTAGCGCGACGTATTTGTATGACTTGTTTAGGATGTAGGTATTCCACCACTTGACACTTGGTTGTGTTTGATTCTTATGTGTGTGACTTGTTTGAGTCTAGTCTATGTGATGTTTGTGTTTTATCACCTATTTTTTTGAGATGAAAATTTGTTGAGTATAAGCCTTGTTTATGTGACATGTGATGGTTCTTTCCTTTACAAATTTGTGTCAAGTGGATGATTCTTCTTTAAATTGCGACTTCATTGTTAAAAATGTTACCGAGTAGAGTTGAATTGAGATGAATGAAATAGATCAAAGGAAGCAAACATATTTGATGCAGAAAGAAATTCCTCCTTGGTTGAGAGGGAGTGTTAAAATTTAACAACTTAAGGATGAGTTTCTCTTAGAAGAGATCATATCTTTCAGTTCCGTTTGAACCACTTACAATAAAATTTCATTTCTAACAATTCTAATATGAGTTTCCAAAAAAAGTAAGTCACATCTCAATTTTGAAGTGACTTTCCAAAAATAGTAAGTCATGTCTAAATGATCAAGGATGATCTCGACATTGGAATCCACTTTAAAAACAAATCAATCATGATTATACAAGTCAAGAATTAATATGTTTATCCTTACTAGTATTATTATTATTATGATACTATTATTTATAAACTATTTTAAAGTCATTCACTTTTAATGGATTAATAAAAATGATTTCTCTCGTGAAATAAGTAAATTAAATTGAGAATCTCTTACTTGGAAAATTAAACCTCTTTCTTGGAATATAATAGTAACTCCACACTTAAGAGAAACTCTCCCTCACTAATTCAATGTATGCCAAAAGTGTAACTCCTCCTCATTAAATGCCTTTGTAACTCCCTCATTTAATTTTATTTGTAACTCTCACGAAACTCTCTCATTCTCCCTAATTCAAATTGTAACTCCTTAAGACAAGTGTACCTCTGTCTCTATTCTTGGGATGAGTTACATTTCTCCTCAGGTATCTCCTCCCTCATGGAATTCAATTCTCCTATTATTGGCTCAGGGAATGAATTCATTTTTTAACTCTCCTTTTTCATCTATTTAAGCAAGAGAAAGTGAGAGTTGAGAGTAACATGTTCATTGTGAAGAAGGAGAGCTAGAGTTGAGTGTGTGTGAAAGAAGTGTGAGAGCAGATGAAGAGTTAGAGCAAGGAAAGAGCTAGAACAAGTGTGTAGGACAAGATCTAATCAAGAGAACGAGGATATTTTTCAGCAAAGAGCAAGAGCACTTCAGTTGCGAGTTGATTAAACATTGATGACTTTATTCATTCTGATTCTCTTTCTCTCTCTCCGTACTCTGCTGAACAATTGAAGAAATCTAATAAAAGAAGAATCATTTGTGTTTTCCCATTGTAAGTTTGGCCTTGTTCATTGGACCTAACTCTTAGTGTTTCATATTTGTGCTTAGCTGTCTTCATATGATCCTTAAGTTTATGTTCTATCTACAATTGCTGTTCTGAAAAAGTTGTGAAGAAAAAATATACACTCTAAATAATTGTAACAGAAAAGTACATTCAATTTTCTGCAAAGTACATTCAACTTTTTGCAAAGAACATTCAATTTTATGGAAAGTACATTCAATTTTCAGTAAAGTACATTCAATTTTTTGCAAAGTACATTCAATTTTCTACATATTACATTCAACTTTCTGCAAAGTACGTTCAATTTTCTGCAAAGTACATTCAACTTTATTCAAAGTACATTTAGTTCCATTCAATTTTCTGCAAAGTGCATTCAATTTTCTGCATAGAACTTTCAAGTTTCTGCAAATTTTTAAATTTCTGCATAGAACTTTCAAATTTTAACACACACTACTATAATTATTTAGTAAGGAACTCAAATGTTTGCTCCAAGATTTGGAGTGCTTAGTGCTTTCTAGTCAGGGTTGAAGCATCCACCCTTGGTTTCAATATACCGAGGTCACACTGAGCCTCCATCTTCTCCGTTGGTTCAGTTGTAGGCATTTGTGCAGTTACTCTCTTGTTAGCTTCTAACATTTGCCACACTTTTTCTAGCTTGTCCAATGTGCATTATTGATCCTGTTGAACTTTCCCGAGTGCCTCTTTTTCCCTTTTACCTACCTATTCAACAATATGTTGAACATCTTCCCCTAACAAAGACATAATGTGAGTGGCATAGTTGTTAGAAAAAAGTAATATTGAGAGGGGGGGTGAATCAATATTATAGAAATATAAATTATTTATGCCAATAAAACTGATTCAGAAATTCACTTCAGAAAGATATAATCAAGATCATGCACATGAAAAACATAAACAACCATCACATGTATACACTTGGATTTTAGGTGGAAAAAATCCCCTCAAGGGAAAAAAGACACTGAACTATTTTTTGCTTATTCTTTATTATCTGTTGCTTCAAAATATTCTCATATACATTAAATCAACTAGCCACCACTAGAAATGGAGCACCCACCCCTTGACTGAAATGAGAAATGTTGGCTGCAACCAACTTGGAGCACCCACTCCTCCAATAGATAATCAATATGCACTTAGCTTGAAGCCCCCACTCCAAGTAAAAATAATTTTGCAATAAGATAATGAAATTAAGAACTGAAAGCACTGCTGCATAAACATTACTATCATCAAATGAGCACACTTATTCAACTACAATTTCACACTCCAAATGAGAGAACAATTCTCTCCACACACACTCTCCAAATCGATCTTCAATCTCTGCATACAATTATGAAACATTGGTGATGAATAATTCCTGAAGCACACTACAATACTAAATCTCTAAATTCATGGCAACACTCAATGGTTTTTCTGTTTCACTTGATGCACACTCACTCACTCACACTACCAGAGAACCAACTTAATGAGCAAACTTTCTCCACATATTTGTAATATCTGATATTTAATTCTTCAGATGAGTGAGCTCACCTTAAACCTGTTCACATGCTTTAGATTTGATTGAGCTAGATTTTTTGACCAAATCAAGCCACTAATTCCAATAATATTTTGATAATTTCAACTTTGATCACCTTCGAGAGGCCCCATGACTTGTCTCGACATTTTTACATATATATATATATATATATGTTGTATGTAGTATTAATTATATATATATATATATTATAGATATATATACATATACATACATACTACAATATATATATATATACAACATACATACATACATACATACAAATACATACATTACATACATACATACAATACAACATACATATCATTACCTAATACATACAACCATACATAACATACATACATTACATTACATACATACATACACATACATACATACAATATTATATATATATATATATATTATATATATATATATATATATATAATATATATATATATCAGTAATAAGCTTCGCCAAAAACAAATTAATTCCAAATGAGCGTGCATATATCCAGATATTTTTTCATCTTTTTCTTTGGTTGAGTAGAAAAAACTATTCAAATCTGATTGGTTTCTCTCACAACACAAAAAGCCAGTGAATGAAAAGTTTTAGTCACTCCCATAATGCATCATCCCAATGACTAAGGTAGAGCATATGATAAAATAAGGAATCTAGCCCGCAAACTTGTAAGAAAGCTTCAAGGGATCATGTCAACCTAGAAATCAACCTTCCAAGCCCATCTTGATATTAAGAAACCAATGACATAACTTCAACAAGACTCCACACACATAATCAATTAGACCTATAGCACACATGTAGCTCGACTTTAGATGATACCTTATTACCTCATGAAACCTCTTCTACAGACCTTCTAATACTATGGCAACATTTTACATTAGCATGACAACCCTCAACAAGTATACAATAGACTCAAGATGATACATAGGGACTCATGAGTACATAACTTCAATAGGTAACATCAATGGTAACACAACATGCCAACAAACTCCTCTTTTGTCATTGATGTCAACCTATAGCTTATGAAAATAAATATTAAATTTACATACAGTCTTCTAAAGTTGATCACATACATAAATCACTCTCTCTCCCCCTTTGACAACAACGGCAAGGGGTTTTACATGGCATGAGAAAATACATAACAGCAATATGATACATAGCCAAAGATGAAGTACTCCCCCTAAAGAGGTGCAACCAATACTCCCCCTAAGCTGCTGAACATTATCCCCATGAACATATTGGAGACCACACCATCTTGAAGAAGCAATCCACCTTGAAATGAAACAAGAATAAGAAATGAAACAATTCGTAATGCCTTAAAAAGAATGCAAACAACCAATCACCCCCATTTTCCAAAATTTTCAACTGAAAGTGATCTTTGTGGCAGCCATATGATAACAAGTAACTCCATGAAAAACTCCTCAAAGCCTTCGAAAAGGCACAACACCTACCTGATCTCTAAAATATTCAAATTTCTCCCATGGAAGTGGCTTGGTGAAGATATCTGTAATTTTTTCATTTGAAGCAACAATATTCCAAATTCATGACCCTTTTGACCACTTGTTCTCTAGAAAATGATATTTGATTGGTATGTGCTTGGTATTGAAGTGAAGAAGTAGATTTTTGGATATGGTTATTTCACTTTTGTTGTCTACCATGATGGGAGGAGGCTATTCATACCCAACATGCATGCCTTGAAGAATTTTCTTCATCCATAAAATGTGTGTGCAACAAGTGGCTGCTGCTATATATTCAGCTTCAACAGTGGACAAAGAGATAGTGCTTTGTTTCTTGCTTTCCCAAGAGACCAAACAATCTCCCAAAAGGTGAGACCATAATCCATAGTAAAGAGTGCCTTGAAGGTACTTGGAGATCATCCTTACAACATTAATATGAGTCTCCTTGGGATTAGCTTGAAATCTTGAGACCAATCCTACGAATTTCATAATATTAGTTCTAGAAGCAGTTAGGTACAATAAGATGCTAATCATGGAATGATATATTGACTGATTTACTTTTGGTGATTCATCATCTTTACTTAATTTACAACTGGTTACCATAGGAGTGCACACTGGTTTGCAATCTTCTATGCTTAATTGTTTTAATTTCTCTCTAAGATACTTTGATTGAGAAATGAAAATGCCTTTATCATCTTGAATGAATTGAAAACTAAGGAAGAAAGTAAGCACCCAACATTGACATCTCAAATTCTTTTTGAATTTCTTGTGTAAAATTTTGGCCCATCTTACCCAAATCGCTCCCAAAAATAATATCATCTACATACACAACAATTATTAGAAAATGATCACCTTCAAATTTGATATATAGATTGCTATCTGTGGATCCCTTTTTGAATCCTTGTTGTTGTAGATGCTTGTCTAGCTTTGCATACCATGCTCTTGGAGCTTGTTTCAAGGCATAAATATCCTTTTTCAACCTGCACACTAGATTCTCATCATCACCCAATAAGAAAAATTTAGGATGCTATATATAAACTTCCTCTTCTAGATCACCATTCAAGAAAGCTGATTTTACATCCATTTGATAGACTTTAATTTTCTTGTACCATGAAAAGGCCAAAAACATTCTTATAGCATCTAATATAGCTACAGGTGCAAAAGTTTCATCAAAATCAATACCTTCTACCTGAGTATACCCTTTGCGCACAAGCCTTTCTTTGTTCCTTACCACTTTACCTTATTCATCTAGATTGTTCTTGAACACCCACTTGGTTCCAATGATGTTTTTGTCCTTTGGCCTTGGCACAAGCTCCCAAGTATTTTAATTCTCAATATGACCTAGTTTTTCATTCATTGCTTTGACCCAAAGTTGATCTTCTCTAGCCTCATTGAAGCTTTTGGTCTCTATTTGAGACAATAGTGAAAAAAGTGCTTGATTGAAGCTATCCAACAACTTCATCCTTGTTTGCACTCCAAGATATTTGCTTCCAAGAATTTAACTTTATGGGTTATTCTTTTGGATATGACTTGGTGGAGCCTTCTTTGTAGTGGAGGTATTTCTCTCTTCTTCCTCTTCTTCAGAAATTTCTTTGTCTTCATATTCTATGAAATGGTGATCAACTGAAACATCTTTGTAATCATTAGATTTAGGAAAATATTCACCAACAACAATATCAATAGCTTCAATTACCTTTTTGGTTCTCTTTTTGTTGCATTTATATCCCTTACTCTTGAAGGAATAATGAAGGAATATGCCTTCATCAGTTCTTGGTTTGAACTTGCCAAGTTTGTCTTCCATCATCTTGATGTAGCATTTGATCCCAAATATTTTGAAGTGGTTAGCTTTTGTTGGTCTTCGTTTCCACAACTAATATGGATTTTTTTAATTGTTAGGCCTAAGAAGAACTCTATTGGCCAAATATACTATTGTTTGAGCTTCTTCTCCCCAAAAAGTATTTGACACACCAACTTCATCCAACATAGGTTGTACCATATCTTGCACCAACCTGTTTTTCCTCTCCACTACACCATTTTGTTGTGGCATTCTAGTTATGGAGTATTGCCTCTTTATCCCATGCTCCTTACAAAAATCATCAAATTCTTTGGACATGAACTCACCTCCTCTATCAGATCTAAGTCACTTTATCTTCAAATCAACCTCATTTTCAACAAGTGCCTTAAAATACTTAAACTTGCTGAAAGCTTCTGATTTTTCATTCATGAGCATAATCCATGTGGCTCTTGTGAAGTCATAAAAAAATAATATAAAATATCTCTCACCTCTTAGATTTTGTTTCCTCGTAGGACCACATACATCTGTATGCACTAGCTCTAATGGTCTGATTGTAGTGAACTCCTTGGATTTGAAATGCACTCTTGTTTGTTTCCCAAATTGACATGAATTGCATATTGTGCTATCTGGTTTAGCCAATCTTGGTAATCATTTAACTGCTCCAATCTTGCTAATCTTGACTAGATTATCAAAATTAACACGACCAAATCTTCTATGCCATATCCAAGATTCTTCTATTTTTCTCATGCAACAACTGTGTCTAGTGTCATAAAAAATATACATGTTGTTGTCACTTCTAATGGCCTTTGCCACTAAATTTCCTGATTTAGCATTTGTGATCTCACACTCTTTAGATATGAAAGTCACCTTATGCCCATTATCACACATATGACTTACACTGGGGAGAATGTGCTTCAATCCATCAACATAAAGCACATTTTGAGCTTTGGTCTTCTTGTCCAATCTAAGTTTTCCTTTGCCTATGATGGGAACTGCTGCATCATTTCCAAAACTAACATTGCCTCTTTCATACTCTTTTAGTTACAAGAATTTTCTCTTATCATTAGTCATGTTCCTAGAGCAACCACTATGAACCAACCATTGCTCATGTTGATCATGAGCTATCAAAGCAAGCTCACAATTTTCAACCTTTTTTTTCCATCTTTTCTCAACTTTATGCTGATTAAATTTCTCTTGAATGTGTTGCATGAAAGAGTTTTGAAATCTAGATCTGTACTCACTAGCTATGTGACCAAAATTATTGCATCTGAAACACTCGATATTAAACATTGGTGGATCAAAAGAATTATTTCCACGCATGAAAAATATTTGGTCCTTGAGGGACTCTTGATCTATCAACATTTCTTCTATGAAACATCTTCAACCTATAATTTATGGCTTTGTGTCCAAAATTATTACATGAAAAAAAAACCATAGAATAGTGTAGGATACTTGAATTTTTGTTGCCACGATGGAGGAGTGAATTTAAGGATCTTGCTTGCTTCACTTGTTGATTTTCTGCTGATTTCATTTCAACTTCATTCTTTTTCACATTCTTGCTAGTTGTTGTAATATTTGCTTGCTTTTCTTTTCCTTTCAAAGCATCTACATAATTGGTACTCAGATTATATTTGACATTTTGTAGAGGAGGCTTGAACCCCAAACCAATTTTGTTCTCTAGTGACCTTTGCCTATTGAGAATATTTTTCAAGGTTTAAAATAGCTTGACAAATTTCTAATTTAGAGATGCTTTAGTTTAAGCTTTTGATAGATTGGCCTTTAATGCAACAATTTCCTCCTAAAGTTTGTGACAATTTTCTTTCTATTCTTCTCACCAATTGGTGAGCACATTTTGTTTCATTTTTGATTCTTCCAATTCTCTCTTTAAGTAGATGATGTCTTCTTCATGTGTGCATGCAATAAGAGGTCCTCCAATATTCTGCTTCAAAGATTAATTTTATTTCTCCAACTCATCCAAATTATTTTGTTGGACCACAATTTGCTGTAACAAATTTTCCTTGAATTTCTTAAGCTCATCCAATTAGGTCTTCAAAGAATTATTAACTAAAGGAGGTTTATTCTCCTTTAGTTTGCATATTTCCTCTTTTAACATCTTATTTTTGTTTCTAGCTTTTCTTATTTCATCAAGTGCAATAATGAGCTCACCTTCATAATCAATCTCTCCATCCTCAAGATTTGATTCATCCTTGGACTCAAAATCCATAAGAACACATTCATTGTGTTCTCCTTCTGTAGGTTTTAACCCCGTACAGAAATTACCTACATACGAATTCTAAAACACAGAAAATAAACGATGCGAGAGCATAACACATAAAACACATATACACAGAGATTTTCCCTTGGATCCCAAAATCGGGACTACCAACTTGATTTTTCATTATGTTCCTTTCAATGTTACAATACATATTTATACATGCCGAAGCATCCAATACCATGGACCGAAAACCATTGCATCCAAAACCATGGAACAAAAACCATTGCATCCAAAACCATGGATCGAAAACAATCGCGTCCAAAAAACATGTGCAAAAATAATGCACAAAACCATAGGTGGGTCCGCCCAACCTAACATAGGGTTCAAAACCAAATTTTTCTAGGGCGCTACCCCGGATCCCATAAAGTGGGGTTACAGGTATGCCCCAAACCCCATGTGACCTCCCTTGCTACACAATCGGCACAAAGAATGGGGGGCTCCGCCCCCCTCTAACCCCCGATTAACTATTTGGGTTAGTCGTGGAAAGAATATAACACAACCAAACATTCTCCCACTTATTGTTTTCTTTCCATAGGGGGCCACAAGAGAGCTTAGTCATTTTTCCAGCCCTAAAATGCCCATTGTCTCTCTACACCAAGATAACTTCTTAGAGCTCACAGATTTTGTCAATGCATCTGCAGTATTCTTCAAAGTTTCTACCTTTACCAGAAAAAACCTTTTTGTCTTCTATCATATCCCTCACAAAGTGATACTGAACATCAATGTGTTTTGTCTTTGAATGATATGCGGGGTTCTTTGCCAACAAAATTGCACTTTGGCTGTCACAGTCTATCCGTATAGTTCCCTGTTCTAACCCCATACTTGAACACAATCTCTGCAACCAAATTGCTTCCTTGCTTGCATGAGTGGCTACCATGTATTCTGCCTCTGTAGTTGATAGTGCCACTACAGATTGTTTGTTACTCATCCAACTGTCTACACCTCCAAATAGGTTAAACACATACCCACTTGTAGATATTCTCTGATCCAGATCTCCTGCCCAATCTGCATCAACAAAGTCGTGAATATCCAACATTCTATCCAATCCTGGTCTTCCTTGGTAGCACAAACCATAATCACTTGTGCCACACAAATGCCTGAAAACCTGCTTTACTGCTGTCCAATGCTCCTTCCCTAGTTTTGATATAAACCTGCTTAATACTCCCACTGCATGTCCAATGTCTGGTCTAGTACATACCATTACATACATCAGGCTGCCGATTGCACTTGCATATGGAACATGGGACATGTCCTCTTCCTCTTCTTGTGTCTTGGGACACTGTTTAGCAGATAACCTCACACTCACAGGAATAGGAACCTTCACCGGTTTACTATCTTGCATATTAAACCTCTGCAATATTGTTTCGACATACTTCCTCTGGTTTAACCAGAGCTTCCTCTTTGCCAGATCTCTTTTAATTTCCATGCCCAAAATATAGTTTTCAGCACCAAGATCTTTCATGTCGAATTTTGAGGACTATTGGGTCTTCAAATCCTGGATAATTTATTTGTCATTTCCAACCAGCAACATATCATCCACATACAAGACCATATAAATAACATGGTCACCAATTAATTTAAAATAAACACAGTCTGCTTTGCTTCTGGTGAAGCCAAGTCCCCATATAAATGTATCACATTTCTGATACCACATCCTTGGTGACTGTTTTAACCCATACAGAGACTTCTTTAACTTGCATACTAGTTCTTTCTTACCCTTCACCGCAAAGCATTCAGGTTGCTTCATGTAGATTTCCTCTTCCAAATCACCGTGAAGAAATGCTGTCTTCACATCCATCTGTTCTACCTCAAAATCAAAAGCAGCAGCAACAGATAAAAGTAATCTAATAGAAGTTACCTTGGCAACAGGAGAAAAAATATCACCAAAATCATTCCCGGCACCTGGGAATAACCTTTTGCTACCAACCAAGATTTGTATTTCTCCACCTTCCCTTTTGCATTTGTCTCTTTCTTCTTTGAACACCCATTTGCCTGCCAATGGGTTTCCTTCCAGCCGGCAACTCCACCAGATCCCAAGCCTCATTTTTGTGCAAAGATGCCATTTCATCAACCATGGCCTCTTTCCAGAGTTTTCCATCCTCTGAATCCACTGCTTCCTTCACAGTTCTGAGATCATCATCAGTAACAGAAAAAACAAAATTTGAACAGAAAGCATATGGACTATACCTTTCTGGCTACCTTCTTTCTTGAACTGATCTTCTCACACCCAGAGTTTGTGACTTTTCATCTTCTCATTCCTCCTCTACTGTAGAGTCCGATTCTTCCTCCTTTAGCTCAAACTCTATATTCTCAGGTTCCTTTGGTTGGACTTCATGTTTAATAACATCTTTCACCTCTCTGAACACGACATCTCATCTGTATACAACCTTCCTTGTTATTGGGTTCCAAAGATTATAACCCTTTAAACCATCCTTGTACCCAATAAAGATGCACTTTTGAGATTTACTATCTAACTTGGTTCTTTTCTCCTCTGGAACATGTACATATGCATCACATCCAAATACTCTCAAATGTGAAAGAGAGGTTTTCTTACCAGTCCATACCTCTTGTGGAGTCTTATCCTCCAACGCTGATGAAGGTGATCTATTGACCAAGTAACATGTTGTCTCCACCACCTCTGCCCAGAATTCCTATCCTAACCCGGCACCACTAAGCATGATTCTTGCCCTTTCCATCAATGTCTTGTTCATTCTTTTTGAAACTCCATTTTGTTGAGGTGTATATGGAGTAGTCTTCTACTGTGATATACCACACTTCTTATAGAATTCTTCAAATTTCTTGCTGCAAAACTCACCACCATTATTTATCCTTAGCACCTTTATCGTCTTCTCTGTTTGATTTTCTATGAAAGCCTTAAATTCTTTAAACTTGTCAAAGACTTTAGATTTCTCCTTAAGAAAATATATCCATGTATTCCTTGAGAAGTTATCTATAAATGATACATAGTACACAGACGTACATAGTGATGGAACCTTCATAGGTCCAAACACATCACTATGCACAAGCTCTAATATCTTTTTCACCCTCTTAATACCAGAGGGGAAACTCACCTGATTCTTCATCCCATATACACAATTTTCACAGAAATAAAAATCCAGAGAGCTATTACTCATACCGTCTACCATAACTTTACCATGAAGTATTCGAAGGCCCTTCTCTCCAATGTTTCCAAGCCTTTGATGCCACAACATGGTCTTTTCTCTAGAGACCACTAGATTTTCTTCTCCACTTTCAGGAACCACAGAACTCTTGCACCCATCAATAACAGTGCTACCTTGCAGCTTGTACAGAGTTCCAATCCGAACTCCCCGCATCAATACTAGTGCTCACAAACCATTTTGTAGGTACCCTTCTCGAACACTGTTTTACACCTTCATCCAACTTGCTTATAGAAATTAGATTTCTGGCTAATGCAGGAATATGCAGAACACTCAGAAGTGTTCTAACCCTTCCACCTTGCAACTTCAACTTTACTTTTCCGTGACCAACAATTCTAGCCTTCCTGTCATCCCCCAAGAAGACAT
>APFE030767344.1:32914-46225 GCA_000404065.3 Pinus taeda | reverse complement strand
GGGGGGGGGGGGGGGGCTTGGGCCCCCTCTAACCCCCCGGTTAACTACATGTGCTAGTCATGGAAAGAATATAACACAACCCAATGCCTTCTTCTAATGAAAATTTCTCACTGCTTTCATCTGAGATATCATTTTATTCTTTGGAGTAGTAAATCCTTCTCTTTTGAGCTTTATCTTTTTGAAATTTCTAAGTTTTATCCTTGCTTTTCATCTCCTTCTTCTTTTCCTCCTTTTCACTTCTTTTATGTGGACATTTTGCAGTAAAATATGTAAATTCCCCACATCCGAAACAATCTAAGGGTAGCTTTCCTTTATAATTTCCAGTACTTTGTTTAATTTATTGGCAAGCTGAGCGAATTCCTCATCGGATTCAGTACTAGAATACTCTTCCTCTTCCTTGATTTTCTTTGGAATTTTCTTGAGATATTTGGTAATAACGTTGAACTTCTTAGAGGCCTTGAATGCAACTTCAGTAGACTCGTATTTCTCTTCTACAATCCACATCTCATAAGCTGTAAGAATTCCAAGCAATTTGTCCATAGTGAGATTATCAAAGCATACATTTCTTCAATAGTTGAAGCCTTTGGATTAAATCTTGCTCATAAAGACCTCAATATTTTCTGAATAATGACTTCATCTTCAAATTTTTGATCTATGCTCTTGATCACATTGGTTATTTCTTCAACCCCTTAGAAATATTCTGCAATAGTTTCATCTTCCCTCATTTCCAAGCTCTCAAACCTAATCCTATAGGTTTGGAGCTTTGGTTTCTTCACCTTCTTATCACCTTCATATATTTTCTCAAGTTTGTCCCAAAATTCCTTGGTTTATTTACAATGCATGACTTTTATCAACTCATTCTCACTAAGTTCTGAAATAATAACATTCTTGGCTTTGGCATTGTTTTAAAAAATGTTCTTTTCATCAGTGTCTGAAGGAAGGAAATTAGGAACAACATATCCAGTCACCACAATAGAGAAAAAATCAATGCCTAAACTCATGATATGCCCTTCCATTCTAATCTTCCATAGATTATAGTTCTCACCATAAAAAATTGGAACCTTCACATCATGGCCAACCATTTTCCCTTCTCAAACTCTGCTTTCAATGGTCAGGCTGCAACAAAGGAGCCGACTTTGATACCAATTATTAGACAAAGGTAATATTGAGATTGGGGGGGGGGGGGCGCGCGCGCGTGAATCAATATTATGGAAATATAAAAATTATTTCTGTTAATAAAACTTATTCATAAATTCACTTTATAAAGATATAATAAAGATCATGCAGATGAAAAACACAAACAATCATCACATGTAGACACTTGGATTTTAGGTGGAAAACCCCCTTCTAAGGAAAAAACCATCGAACTATTTGCTGCTTCTTCTTTATTATCTATTGCTTCAAAATATTCTCATTTACATTACATTATCTAGCCACCACTAGCAATGGAGCACCCCTCCCTTGACTGAAATGAGAAATGTTGACTATAACCAACTTGGAGCATCAACTCTTACAATAGACAATCAATATGCACTTAGCTTGAAGCACCCACTCCAGGTAAAAACAACTCTACAATAAGATAATGAAATTCAAAACTGAAAACATTGCAACATAAACAAAACTATCATCAAATGAACACACTCATGCAACCACAATTTCACACTCCAAATGAGAGAACAATTCTATCCACACACACTCTTCAAACTGATCTTCAATACATTCACACAATTAGGGAACAATGGTGATGAATAATTCCTGAAGCACATTGCAATACTAAAGCTCTGAACTCTCTGCAAAACTCATTGGTTGTGCACTTGTACTTCATGCACACTCACTCACTCACAATGCTAGAGAACCAGCCCAATGAGCAACTTTCTCCACATATTTGTAATATATGAGATCAATTAATTCTTAAGGTGATGGAGCTCACCTAAACCTGTTCACATGCTTAATATTTTATTGATCTGGACTTTTTGACCAAATCAAGCCACTCATTCCACTATCCTTTTGACAATTTAAACTATGATCAACTTCTAGAGGCCCCGCGACTTGTCTCAAACTTTTTCTTGAAAATTACGACAATAAACTTCGCAAAAAAAATTAATTCCAAATGAGCGAGCAAAATATGAGGATTGTTTCATGTTTTTCTTCGGTCGCATGAAAAACATTGCTTAGATCTGACTGGTCACTCACATAACACAGCGAGTTAGTGACTAAAAAGTTTCATTCACTCCCATAACCCATCATCCTTGCAACTGAGGTAGAGCATATGCTAAAATAAGGAATCTGGCCCTTAGACTTACAACAGAGCTTCAAGGGATCATGTCAATATTCAAATCATCCTTCTAAGCCCATTATGACATCAAGAAACTAGTGACATAATTTTAACAAGAATCCACACACATAATCAACTAGACCTCTAGCACACATGTAGCTCATCTTTAGATGAGTCCTTATTATCTCATGACACATCTTCTATAGACCTTCTGAGACTATGACACCATTTTACATTAGCATGAAAACCCTCAACAAGTATACAAAAAACTCAAGATGATACATAGGGACTCAAGAGTACATAACTTCAACAGGTGACATCAGTGGCAACACAACATTCGAACATTGGGTCACCTTACTCTTCTTTCTAAACTGAGATGTGCCCTCCCCTTCGTGTGTTGTCTGGGTCGCCTTGAATCCTACACACACTGTGGCTTAAACTTGTTTTGACTTTGTAGCTGTTGATAGAGTCTTTGATTTCTCTAGTTCCAGACCCTTATCTTGTGTCTATTTCCTGATAACGCGCATCGACTATTTTTGCTACTATTCTTGTTGTCCTTCCTGATCTTTTCTTCTCTCCAAATTTTCTATGTCTGGATTTCCTTCAATTGATTGTTTTTAGTCATCTTCCCATGCATTAATATGTGCGTGAACATCTTAAACAATTAATATAAAATGAAACTTCTCGTATTGTTGATATGGATCTCTCTGGGCTTGGATGCATAAATAATGAGGATTGAATTTGAACCATGTTATCTTCTCATACTTACTAACAAATTTTTTTGATATGTGTTGAGTCCTTTTTATCACCCAAATGTGCACTTCCTGGTAAACAAAGAAAGTAAAATTGATATCTATATTTCATCGAGAAGTTATGGTCATCCATAGATGCTAAAATTATGTGGCTGCAAAGGGAATATGGGTGTCATCCACTATCTATAAATATTCAAGCATCCCCCACTTAGTGAAAGCAAGTAAAATAAGTATCCAAGCATAATGGAATTTTGCGCCTTTGTCTTCAACTTCCAAAAAATCTGCCAAAAATTGATTGAGCAAAAATGTTTTTGAATTCATATGTACACTCACCACACACTTCAATGTTGTGATAATTAAATTGCACCTCATCCTTCCTGTATTTTCTGAGTAATTTATAGGTCATCACCCTCATGGAAAACTAGATGGCTTGATCCTTTATCTTTGAGATAAAAACTACATGCCCTTTTCTTTTCATAGCAAATTTCTTTTGCATGTCTGCTCCTAAGATTTTTGTTTTGTCGATGAATAAAGGCTTAGGGTTCTATCCTACCATCAAAAAAATAATGATGTTTGCAATTTCCTATGGGGTAATCGCAAAAAAATGATCTAACCATAGGTAACCACCATGCACACAACTTAACAAGAACTTGTGACAAAACTTTTATCATTACTTGCATCCAAAATGGTGGCATCTTGAATTGTGTAGGAATAGATGGTTGCCTAGTATGAGGCCATCATGTTGAAAAACATCTTGCAGATTACCCCATATGTTCAACAAATGGACCATTTCTATAGCTACTACAATCACCCACAAGAATCACCCATGACCATGCACTCTAACTCCTTCAAACTTGCCTTCTACTCATTACCAGCAACAAGAAATTTCTAAGTGCATAGTGAACAAAGATGAGTCCTCTGCTGCCTATTTATAATGTTCTAGGCTCAAGTGTAGTATCCCGGGGTTTATATGACCCAATATTTTTCCATATCTCCTATATGGTTTTAGTTGTGGTTTATTTTGTTTGTCCTTGCATATGTCTCATCAATGATCATTCTAGATAGATTTTGGTTACCTGATCGAATTTCTTGCAATAAAACATTTCTTAGCAGTTAAGGAAATGTCCCTTCACACTGAAATTAACTAATTACTCCTATGACATGGCCAAAGGTCACATTCTTGTATTATTTAAATTTTGTTAATTTTTTTTTTTAATCTAACCTGGGTTATGTTAGAAGTGTGTCCAACATCCACTTAAAATATTCCATAATTTAAAAAAATGTTGGGCATGGAATGCCCCCAAGGCATGTTTTGAAGATGAAAGCCCAAGTTTTGACCGAATCTTATTGTAAAGCTCCGCGAATTGTGGGCGCGGGGCACAAAAGTATGATAGAGTCATAGGGTTGTCCACCCTAGTTTCGTAATGTAATTTCGGCTGGATAGACCTACCCATGGTCTGTGGACCATGGGATTGTATAAATAGAGTGAGGCTCTAAGTGTAAAAGAGAGAGGGACAATAGAAATAGAATAGAAGGATGACAAGTCTGAATGATTGAGTCACAGGGTGAAGTGTGTCTTTGGGTTGTAGAGTAGGAGAAGGCTCTGCAGCTGAGTGCACAGAGGCCCAGTAGTCCGCAGCTGAGTGCATGGACCCTTGTAGCTGAGTGCGTAGGGTGAGTCGAGTCTGTAACCATGGAAAGAATCAATAAATATAAGTTTGGCTATAATTCTGTGTATCTGTTCTTGGGTTAATGCATGATTGATATAATTTGCAAATATATTGTTTATTTACTATGCGCACTTGTATGAATGTTTTATGTTGTTAAGTATAACTTAAAGCACTCAAGTATGCAAAGATAATTAACTAACCTTGGAATATAAGCAAGGTCTTGGGTAATAACGTAGAGCACGATACTTAGCCCCTGGGTAGGGCTGCGCAAAGGCAGTTTATCAGGCCGTGAGGAATGGGAAAATGCACGAAGCAACCTGCACATAGGGACAAACCGCAAACTAGTTAAACTCATTAGACATCTCTAGGGTGTGGAAACCTGGTTCTAGCACCCTCCCATCCTACTTCAGGTGAGGCCTCAGTCTGCGCTCCGCGGACTGTTGCCGAAAGGGCTAGTAGTACCGGGATTTGTTTTGTTAATTAACTCTGAACCTGGGTTAGGCCCCAACAAGCCAACAAATGGTTCCGCTGCTGGGACCTGGATCTGCATAGAGATGTCTGATGTTGTAACACTAGAATCTGACAAAGAAAGGAATTAAAGAGTGGTTGGACAAAAATATTCACGAGTTCACGACGCAAGAAAATAGGAATCCACAATTATTGAAGGAATAATGGTTAGATTGCTACTTATATACTGAAATCCATGAAATTTTCTTTGCATCCTTCCCTACTGAGTTGTACGAGTGGATCACGAAGCTAGCAGATAGCCAAGGAAGGTGTAAACTCAATAATCATATTAGGTGGACTCCAGAATTGGTGCGCAGATTAGAAATATCAGAAGATAAGATTGTGCGCACTATTGATCATTAGCTGGATCGAATCATGGGAGGGTTCATCACCGAATTCGCGGTAGATACTTCGGTCAGCTATAACGAGGCAGAATGGCGCTTCCTCAAGGGACTGCAAGGTAAGTACATTAAATCTTTGAACACTTAAATTAAAATGCTACTGTGTGAAAAGCAGATTATGCGAATAAATTGATGTTTGGGGCTACGCAGAGTGGGAGGATTTATAGAAACGAAGGTAGCATAGAACTACAAACTAGCCCCTTTGTTTCACCTCCACATGGAGGCATAGAAGAGCTCACGAAGGTTTCACCAAGAGGTGTGATCAATCTAATAAAGTAGAGAATTCCACGCATACCACCCCCACCCACACCTCCACCCATTTCACCATCTTCACCCACAACTTTGCCCATACCACCTTCGCCACCACCACGAAGCAGTATGGCCAGCGCGATAAAACTACTAGTGTTCAAAAGAATAGGGAATGAAGATTTGGACCAATTTTGGTTCATGATAAAAGCAGTAAGGGAAGCACAGGGTGTCATAGATGACAATATAAAGAAAGCAACGTTGGTAAGCGCTTTGCAGGATCATACACTGACCTGGTACATTAAGCATTCCAATGACAATCTGAATGCGGGTATAACATATATCCAAGTTGCGCTAAACAAAGAATTTAATAGACCAAAATTGGAGGCACAACTGATCATTAGATTCAAGGAAATCACCATGCTACCAGGTGAAACCCCATGGGAGTTGGATTAAATACTGAAGTGCACAATTCGCAAAGCAAACATGACCATCGTGAATGGTTTGTAGCCTTATTAACACCGCATCTATGGAATGCGTTGTCACAACAAAGGCTAACCACTCAGGCTGAAGCTTTGGAGGTCGCAATGAGATTGCATGAAGCTCTGATACAAGATCCTAACCTGGGAGTCTAGCAAATTCACGCATAGTTGAAGAACTTGTGCCTTGAGATGGAGAGTTTGAAACAAGACAGGATGGATCA
This sequence comes from Pinus taeda, assembly GCA_000404065.3. Taxonomy (NCBI): domain Eukaryota; kingdom Viridiplantae; phylum Streptophyta; class Pinopsida; order Pinales; family Pinaceae; genus Pinus; species Pinus taeda. Next base: position 39,671 of record APFE030767344.1, on the reverse strand, counting down.
TCCAAAAGTGTGTGATAAGGTATGATGCATAAAGTGCAAGGGCTAGGGGCACGACAAGGACCACTGCCTGGTGTTCACGAATTACTTTGCAGGAAGATGACCAATGCCATTGAGACTGGAGGCACAAATAAGACCAAGCGTGGCGCCTGCATTGTGGTGCACAATTATCATATAGGAGGGAAGCATGCTACAGATAACTGCCATCTATTACAGAAGTATACGCAGAATTCCCAGCAACTGTTCTATAATTTCTATAGGTTAGTAGGCCATGATGAGCACACTTGTAGAAGTTATGAATTGATGATGGATCAGACTCTTACCTACAGAGTTCAGGCCGAAACATGGCCCCTTGACTAGAACGTAGGGATGGCCCGAACTGGATTTCAGGAGCACGGACGAGGTCGAGGTGGAATGGGACCAGGAAGAGGTCGCGGATAGTTGATATGTTACAATTGTGGAGGACTGGGGCATTATGCTCATGATTGTAAAAATCCAAGAGACCATCATTCTTATATTGTATGCAGTTTGATCATGAGACGGAGGACTGTCCCACATTGATAGCGAGGTTGTGCGATAAAGGAGCACTCTAGCCTCCCCCAACTTAGAACCTGTAAATGATGAGGTCTGAGCTACATGATGAAGATCTAAATGTAAATATCATGCTTCGGAGTGGTATCACGATAGGGGATGACAAAGGCAAGAAGCTCAAAGAAAGCACCTGGGTTCACAAGGCTCTAACAAAGGAACTAGAATTTGATTTGGAGCGTGCTAAGGAGACATCATGGAAGCTAAGAAGAGTTTCACGGATGCCTCCACTTTAGGAAGTAAAGACAGACTGGAGCTGGAAATGAACCCATCGATGCTCACTAAATTCTTGGGGACATGCATGAAGCTACTGCACGACAACAAGGCTATGAAGGGCCTGTAAGGACTCATCACTAGATGTGCTAGGACCGTTCCAACAGAACCACGTGTAGTCCGAAAGCTTGGGAAACACACGACACAAACAGGAAGGGAGATGAGATTGACCACATAGATCAAGGAATATGAAATGGATCAAGTGATTTTGGATCTAGGATCGGACGTGAACATCCTGCAAAAGTAGACATGGAAGCACATGGGTAGGCTTGCGCTGCAATTGTCTCCTATCCAACTGTGAATGGCGAACCGACAAAAGATCCTACCTATGGGAAGATTGTAGGGAATCACAGTAGATTTCAAAGGTGTGAGCATGATGAGACCCAGAAATGGGTAGCTTTATGGGGTCATTTTGCCTATTATTCTCATTTATCCACCATTCTCTATAGTTTTATGCATTCTTTTGAATATATTGATGTTAATTGAGTGAATGAGGATAGTCATTTTACCACAAAGTCTAATACGTGCTTATTGCAGATTTTTGGACATTTTTGGACCAAGATAAGGCATTTATGAAGCATATTGGTAGCTAATTTGAAGAAACAAGGCTGAGGATTTATAGGAGGGAAGTCTCCTGCACTACATGACCCCTTCCTCGAGTTCTTCGCCAACAACTCGGAGTTCCACAACCCACTAAAGAAGATTTCAAGGGGCAGCCGAGCAGGTTTAGTGAAGTGGCTGTTATCTGCAAGTTTTGATAGCCGAGTTCCTAAAGTTTAGGAGGACTGTTGGGGTCCTAAAATTGTATAAATAAGAAGGCCTTAGGCCTCAGTAGGTTAGCTATTGAATAGTTTATTTTTGCACTTTAGTGCAGCTCTGCATTCAACTCATTTTCGAGCTCTTTCTGTAAACAATTTTGTGACATGACTATTATTTTCTGATCAATGAAGATGAATTCAGCCTTGAACCAGAGCTGATATTTCTAAGGTGGCTGTAGCTCTTGGGGTTGGGTCCAACCCAAGTGCCCAATACCTCCTTCTTGTATTTATATATGTTTTTTCTTGCATTCATCGAATAATTTATGTTATTTAGGTTAAATCTTGTTTTGTTACTTAGGTTGTTTTTGATGATTAAGATAGTTGTTTTTGCTTCAGGTTGATTTGATAGTTTGGTAACAAAAAATCCACAAAAAGGCTACCAAGCAATCCTTGATCTCCTTTCTCGCTCCTTGGGACCATGAATTGAGACCAAGGCACTCTTGCTGCCACAAAAATACTGTTTTTGCTTTCCAATGCAATTGCTGGTGTTAGATTTTGAGTTGGAAAAGTTGATACCAGTGATATTTTCATGCTTAGATCTGTTCTTGCTCAGTTTCCATAGCTTTCTTGCATAACTTCCTGTCCATCAAGTTCTGTTCAACACTTTTCTATTTTCTAGGTCAGAATTAGGTCAAAAATAAGAAAATCTCTTTTTTCATAGTTTTTGCTCGGGTCAGTTTTGAATAGAAGTGTAGAGAACCTATAAGACACTCAAACCTATCCTTCCTCCATCATACAACCTTTTCCAATCTCTTTCTCAAGGTTTTCTTCACTCATTTGCCACACTTTCCCAAACAGCCCTAATTTCTACGTTTTTGTGCAAAACCGCTTCCTTCACCTTTGAACAACTCCAACCATCTTCTTCACTCTTGAGCTTCATTTACAAGGTCCTAGACCCCTTAACATCTATATATATATTTCATTTCCACTTTCCCACCAATTTTCCTCCTTCAAACCTTCAAAAATCACTTTTGGCCTGCTCCTGTAGAACTTCCTGTAGATCCCCTATAGACTTCCTGTAGAAGTTCATGTGAGCAGTTTTTCGAGATCTGATCACCATGCAGTTCTTTAGAAGGGTGCTAGGGACTGCTTAGGTCCTCTCCACACCTTCCCCATCATCTGCAACAGCCAATCCCACCTCCTTTCACCACCAAACATCTGCACAACCAAATAAGTTAAAGCACAACCATAATAACTCTGCATAAAATTGCTCAAAAATACAAAAAGATGGTTCTTCCACATTTTCCTTTAGAAATAGCTTAAGTACATTCATTTCATATTGATAGTAGTCCATGGAATCCATTTTAGTAGTTTCCTCTTTTTTTTTGTTGCAAAGGTAGGGTTAATGGGTAAAGCTAGGGTTTGCGTTTCCTTTCAGCTTTCATCTTCGTTATGCAAGTAGAATAACCATTTTGAGATTATCTTTCTTCCATCATCATTAAAAGATTCTTCTAAGAACTCATAGAAGTTGGCTTGAACTCCTAGCAAACTTGTGCCAGCTGATCAAGTGACAGCTTGTAGTAAGAGCTAGTACTTGTGCATATAGCACTGTCGCTTCCAAGTTTGGTACAAACTACCGGGTTGATAAAAGTAAAGAAGGGAATCCCAGGAGTTGCAACATCATTTCCACAATACTGGATCCCACCATCTTTTTGGTGCCATTGCCGGGGAAGCGTCATAGTATTTGTGATTATTGCTTTTCTTCTATCTTCTACTGCAACATTTTGCTAAGTAGTTTATTTCAGCAAGAGTAGAGTAGTTGTTTCATTTCCATTTTGCAATTTCTTCCGTAAATGTAGATTAGACATTTCTTGCTTTCATTTCAATTTTTCAAGCGTAGTTTAGAATTTCAATTCTACAATTTCAATTCTGCATGCGTAGCTTGGCATTTCAATTCTGCAAGCGTAGATTATCATTTCAATTCTACAATTTCAATTTTGCAAGCGTAGATTAGCATTTCAATTCTGCAATTTCATTTCAACAACATAGATTAGTCATTTCCTACTTTCATTTCAATTCTGCATTATCATTTTAGCAAGGTTTATTGTAGTTAGTTGCAATTTTGTTGCTCAGTCAATTTCATTTTTGCAGGTACAAGCAGAAAAACAACCACAAAAATCCAAAAAAAAAATATTCTCTTTCATGTCTCGTAGGAATAGAGACAATTCAGGAAAATTCCTACCCAGGACCTCCAACAAATCACTAAGTCACCCTTCTCTCTTCTTTGGTGGCATGATCCAGAAGAACCTATAGGTGAACCTCCAAAGATATACAAAGATCCTACAATAGAAGAAGAGCAAGAAAAATTCCTCTGGAGACCATGGCTGAACATAGAAATGGTATAGGAAATGAGGAGAGAATAGAAGGCACCTTTCCCATCCGAGAGACGAATGGGGACACAAAGATGAAAAACATAAGTCCCTCATCCTTACCTCACTTCCATGGATTAACCACAGAAGACCCTAATACCTTCTTGTTTGAGTTTGTTGTCCTTTGTCAAACCTATGACTATGCAGAATACGAGCAAAAGTTGAAACTCTTTCCCTCTACCCTCAAGGATGCAGCACTCCATTGGTTCATGGGGTTACCTGGAAACAATATCACAAATTGGGCTCAGATGTAGCAAGCCTTTAACAACAAATACTGGGATTACTGTAGGTAAAAGGAAACAAAGGGAGAAATCTTTTGGATGACCATGGGAAGTGATCAATCTTGAGAAGACTATGAAGAAAGGTTCCAACTCAGTTATAAAAGGGCCAAGTGCACAGTTGATTCCGAATCTCTGAAGCTGGTTCTGCTCTGAGGAGTCCTTGAAGACCTTCTAGATACCCTCCATTTGGTGGCTGGGGGAGACATCTACCAACTACCTTATGATGACATAAAGACTGTGTTTAGAAACCATTCTAGGGCAACCAGAAAAAGAGGTAGGGGAAGTTAACTTTTAGCTAGTGCCCCCTTATCCAAAAACAAGTTGCAAATCAGATGGAAGACCTCAAAAGTGAGATGAAACAGACCATTGCCATGCAAATGGATACCTTCCAAATCCAATAGAAGCAAGAGGAAGCTGAGACGGCTTTGGCCATCTTTTGTCCCAGATGCACTAGAAAGCATCCTAGGAACGAGTGTCTATTGCACTCTATAGAAGTGTGTTTTGTTTGTGAGGCAGACCACCCTACAAATCAATGCCCATCCTTACTCAGATTTAAAGCTATGTACCAAGAGGCTGAAGGAGCCACTAAACCACTCTAATTCATGAACCAAAGGAGGCCACATGGACCTAGACCTTATCAGCAGGGAATGCAAGGGACATCCTAGACTTATTACAACCCTAATCAATCCCCTCAAATACCTTCTTGGGGTCCCCCTGCTCATCCTTCCTAGTCCACACCTCCTCCTTGGTCATATCCATCTCAATACCATACTCAACCTACTGATCATTCATTTCATTCTCATGTTCAACCACAACCTCAGTGGAATGCACCTCATTAGGGGTGGAGGCCCCAATACAACTCTCCTCCCTCTCTTTTTCCTCCACCGCTTGCTCAAACACAACCATTACCTCATGCTCCTTCAAGGCAACCCCAAATACCTACTCAACCGAACCCGAACCCCAATAATAGACAGGCCCAACAAGTATATACTGGAGAGACATCATGCCCTACCTATGCTGTGGAGATTCAAGAGATCAACCTATGATTTGGGAAGGTCCTCCAAGACAGCCAACCTCCTCCTAAGGAGGATGAATAAGAGAAATAGGAAAGTGAACCGAAAGTCATCCCACCCTTTCCTGAGAGACTAACTAGAACCACATAACCAACCCAAGAAGAAACTAAACTTCTGGGAGAACTGAAACAGTTAGGTGTAAAAATACCCCTTCTCCAAGCCATAAAGGATGTGCCCATATACAACAATATGATCAATGAGAAGTGTTTTAGACACCCAGGTAAGCGAAAGGGAGATGCCCCAACTATCAATGTTGTAGGACAACTGTCTGACCTGATGTTGGGACAGGTAATCTGTCCAAAATATCTGGACCCTGGGAGTCTAGTAGTCGATGTCCACATTAATGGCACCATAATCCCCCATACCTTGATCGATCTAGGGGTTTCCATTAATGTGATGACTAGGGACACTATGCTCAAGCACAACCTTCAGGGCTCCCTAAGAAAGACCTTGACAGTACTGCAGTTAGCAGACCGCTCCATTGTGACCCCCGAGGGGATTGTGGAAGATGTCTTGGTCTCTATTGATTCCTGGGAGAACCCCGTTGATTTCTTGGTTCTCTAACCAAAGGCAAAGCTTACTGGGTATCCTCTCATCCTGGGAAGACCTTAGTTAGCTACTGTAGATGCCTACATCAATTGCCGAGATGGGAACATGACAATCAAGAATGGACATATGTCCAAGCAGCTAGTCCTCTACCCTCTTGCCCAATCTCTACTGGAACATGATTTACCCCTCTGGTTGGAGGAGGAAGATGAGGGCGAAGTCAACTCCACACCAGTGTGTACAATAGAAACTACCATAGGGGGTCCACATACTGAGGATGATCTTATTGAAGATTTGATTCAAAATTCGCCCCCCAGCGAGTTTCCATTAGAAGAGTTGGTGGAAGAAACCCAAGCCAATGCTTCAGTTGATCTCTGTGTGGCTGATCCAACCCCTCTCCGAGTTAAGAATGTGGAATTTGGCCCAGAAAGAACCTTGAGGATCAACTCAGCCCTATCCACCTCTCAGGAGAAAGAGCTGTGTAGATTATTGAAGAATCACTTGGATGATTTTGCTTGGAACTATATGGAGATGAAGGGAGTCCACCCTTTTATCTGTACTCATCACATTTACATCAAGGAGGATGAATCCAACCCTCAAGGACATTATCAAAGAAGAACTACAAAAGTTGCTGGATACAAGATTCATCTACCCCATCTTTGACAGCGAATGGGTTTCTCCTTTGGTGCTAGTTGTTAGAAAATTATATATTACGGAGCAATGGAACACATAAAATATTGCAGAAATATAAACATAGAAAACGCACAAAACAAGAGAGACACAGATATACGTGGTTCACCCAGTTTGGGCTA
>APFE030767344.1:7717-24799 GCA_000404065.3 Pinus taeda | reverse complement strand
GGTGTACAAAACTTCCCGGGGTATACATCTCGCTGAAACAAAGACCTCTGAACAATCATGCTCCACACACAAACACTAGTGCCAAAGAAAAACATGAAGTGGAGAATCTATGTAGATTACCGAGAATTTAACAAAGCCACCAAGAAGGACCATTTCCCTTTGCCTTTCATAGATCAAGTGTTAGATGGCCTGGCAGGGAAGAAGTTCTTCTCTTTCTTAGATGGGTTTAGCGGGTACAACTAGATCCAAATCAGCGCGGAAGACCAAGATAAGACCACTTTCACTTGTCCATGGGGTACCTTTGCCTACCGGGTCCTTCCCTTTGGGTTGTGCAATGCGCCTGCCACTTTCCAGAGAGCAGTGCTTAGCATATTTGCTGATTTGGTTCATGATTCAGTGGAAATATATATGGATGACTTTACCCCTTATGGTTCCAACTTCCAAGAAGCATTGACTAACTTGGGAAAATTTTTAGCCAAGTGTATTGAAATGAACTTGTCCCTCAGTCCTGAAAAATGTGAATTCCTAATGAATGAAGGGACCGTGCTAGGTCATATAATTTCTTAGCAAGGATTACAGGTGGATCCCAACAAGATTGCTATCATCCAAAGGGTCCCACCTCCTCAAAAGATAAGAGATGTTTGGAGTTTTCTAGGCTTAGCAAGGTATTATAGAAGATTTATCAAGGATTTTAGCAAGCTAGGCTCTCCATTGTTTGGCCTTTTGGGGAAATATGTTGAGTTTATATGGACTGACAACTACAAGAGGCTTTGGATGCATTGAAAGGTAAGTTGGTAACTGCCCCAATCTTGAGAGGTCCAAACTGGGCCCTACCTTTCCAAATTCACACAGATGCCTCGAACAAAGCTATAGGAGCAGCCCTAGGACAAGTTGAAGAGAAGCTACCATATGCCATATACTTCGTCATTAAAAACATGTCCAAGGCAGAATTAAACTACACGGTAATCGGAAAAGAGCTCCTAGCTATAGCCCATTCCTTAAACAAGTTCAGACACTACATCACTAGTTATCAAACGTTCATACACATTGACCATGCTGCAATTCAGTATTTGATAAATAAACTAGATGTGAACGCTCGTATCATTAGATGGTTACTTTTGTTGTAGCAATTCGATTTGACTATTGTTGATAAGCCTAGTAAGGAAAATGTTGTTGCTGATTTTCTGTTTAGACTAGATATGCTTGCAGGTGAAGAAGGAATGGTGGATGATCAAATGCCAGATGAACACTTATTTGCTATTTTAATACTTTCTCCATGGTTTGCTAATATAGCAAATTACTTGGTTTCAACATAGTTTCCGCCACACCTATCCTCAAAAGAGAAGAGCAAGATCGTGAGGAAAAGCACCCCATTCACTTGGATTGGGGGTAACTTGTTCAAACTTGGCCCGGATTAGATTTTGAGGTGATGTGTCAAGGAGGAGGAAGACTTTGACATCCTCTCAACCTGCCATGATGGGCCTTGTCGGGGCCACTTTGCAACAAAGAGGACCTCTTTCAAGATTTTGCAGGCTGGGTACTATTGGCCCACTCTTCATCAAGATGTTAGGAGATACATTAGCTAATGTGACTGATGTCAAAGGATGGGGAAATCGAATCCAAGGGATGAGATGCCCCTACAACCTCAAGTGACTTTGGAGCCATTTGAGAAGTGGGGCATGGACTTTGTGGGTCCTATCAACTCTCCTTCAAAACAGAAGTCTTACATCATTGTGTGCATGGACTACCTGACAAAGTGGGCAGAAACAAAGGCAATCAAAGTAGCAACAGAGGAAAAAGTAGCTGAGTTCTTAAGGGAAAATGTCTTCTACAAGTTTGGCTACCCAAGAGAGCTAGTTACAGATCAATGGAGTCAATTTACCTCCAATTTAGTTGAAGACCTGCTCACACACCACAAGATTAAGCACAAAACTTCCACCCCTTATCACCCCCGAGCAAATGGGTATCTGGAAGTCACTAACAGAGCTTTGGAAGAGATTTTGACTAAGGTGGTGAGTAGCAATAGAAAATATTGGGTAGAGGGATTGGTTGAGGCCACCTGGGCCTATAACACTACTTGGAAAACTACTACAGGTTTCACACCCTATGAGTTGTTCTATGGGAAGAAGGCTTTTCTGTCTATAGAATTTGAATATAACACATTAAGGCTGGCAACTCAGCTAGACATAGACCTCAGCCATGCACAAAAAGAAATATGGCTTCAGCTAAATGGATTAGATGAACAGAGAATGTAGGCTCTTCTCCACTCAGAGGTAGTCCAACTTCAAAGAAAAATATAGCATGAAAAACACCTCAGAGAGAAACAATTTCAGCCGAGAGATTGGGCACTGCTGTATGACTCAAGGTACAAGGATTTCAAGGGCAAGCTGAGAACCAAATGGCTGGGACCATATAAAGTGGAAAAATGCAATGATAATGGTTTAGTCCTTATCAGGACCATTGATGAAGAAGCCATCTCCATGCTCGTCAATGGGCATCGATTGAAAATCTACAGGAAGCCCCTTTCTAAGGAGGAGTTTATTGAAACTTTGGGTAAATCAATGCTAGTAGTGGAGTAGGTCCCTGTCTCCACTCCACCCACACCTTGAGCAAAAAAAGAAAAGAAAAAAAGAAAAAAAAAAGAAAAAAAAAAGAAAAAAGAAAATTGAATAAAATATCCCTGGGTGAAAACCTCTTGGAGACGCCCAGGGTAGGTAGTGAGGGTGAAAACCTCCTAGAGGCACCCCAACTATCTCAGAAAAAAAAAGAAGCCAAAAAGAAAAAAAGAAAAATGAACCTAATTTCTTTTGAATAAATTGTAGGTTGTAGGAAGGTCATTGCAGGTTTTGAGAGGATCGCGCAAGACAAAGACAAAGGACATGACTAAGCTGCATGCATCCATCATATTCCATTCATCCATCACCGTTACCCTTTCCCAAGTTTTGGTGTCTTTTGGTATGAAATTTCACATCTTACAGGAAACTGTGTATCTTCTACAGGAAGATCTTGTAGAAGCTATAGAAAGGCAAAAATCAATCTCAGAGGAGGATCTAAAGGTTGGAAATCTGTCTATGAGGCCTGTGGACCCCCCTGCCTCCATCCATTGCCCTATATCACCTTCACATCTTTGTACACCTTCATTGCACTTGTTTTTCTGTCCCTGCACAGTCACACGGAAATTTTGTTTCCTTCATGCTGAAAAAAAAAATAAAATAAATTTTTTTATGACAAATCAAAGCAGCAGCCTTTTCACTCACCCTACCTGATACCTTCCATCTATGATTCCTTGACAACTGAGTCCCTCGTCAGCAATTGTACCCCTACTCCGATATTAGCTTGAATTTCAGAAGGAGAAGCAGCTACAGGAAATCTTACAGGATTCCTGTAGCAGCTGACCCCCTCGAAAAGCATACTCTAGAGACAAGGTCAACAAAGTAAGGCATATGAAACATGCAAGGAGATCTATTTGAATGTGAGAACGTTAGCAAAAGCCTGAGGCCGAGCATGCAAAGAGCAAGCAGCCACAACAGTGAAGAAATGGGTTCCAAAATCCGAAATATGCATAACATGGTTGCGACTGAGCAAGTAAGTATCTAACCCTATTCCTCAATTACATGAATCATATTTCAATGTTGCATGACTATGGGAATGGTTATGATTGAATGGAATCGATGGCCAGTTAACTGTCCATCCTTGTTCAGTTACACACCCTCGTGGATTCAAACGAGTCCCGTCAAATTCAAAACTGCTGATCAGATACTCAGCCAACACATGTGGTATGTCCATTCAGGAGAAAACAATTGGGACTCGTAGTGGTGGCAACGAATAATGGGAGTAAGGGAGGTGATGGTGGTTATGACTGTGACATAGGACCAACGGTCTGGATGGAGATAACGTACCCATCCGACCACCTCATCTCCTCACCACGAATCACGCCGGTACTTAAAAGACAACTTAGTTCAGGCTTCGCCACCCTTTGTTCACTTTGCATTCATGACATTCTTGACTAGAGTACGCACCAACCACTTCCAGAGCAGCGAACCAGTCATCCTCCGCTAGTTATCTGCCAAGTTTTTTAGAAACCCTCCCGTCCATCGGGCTCTACAGGAGTGTTGTTCCATTCTACAGGAGCTGAGAGATTTCTACAGGAACGTTTCTAAGGGAAAGGCAAAGAACATCTCTGCAGAAGGAAAACCTGGAATTTTTGTCAAAATTCAAGCTCAAAACGATGTAGGTTTGGGAAAACCTCTCTGCATATGACCTGTTTGAGTAAGGTGGTGGATTAAAAACACAGAATCAGATTGAAAAAAGGAAAATGAAGTTTGAAAGTCTGTTTGCATATTTTCCTGAGTTCTACACAATTTCCTATTTTCCTCTTTGTATTCGAAGTTTGTCTTCTGCTTTTTCATATTCTGCTGAAAGGAAAACATTTGCAATAGTAGGGGCCAGCCTGTGTGTGTGAAAAGAAGAAACTAATTTGAATATCTATCTACTTGCTAAAAAAAAGAACCTGTGTCCTTATCCTCTGTTCTGTAAAAAAAACTTTTCTTTTCAAAAACAGAAAGTCGAATTTGGGAAAATAACAGTTTTAAAAACAAGGGAATTATTCAATTTGATGTTGTAAGGAGAAGCACACGGGGAATTCCTTCTTTGATCTTAGAAAAAGATAGAATTCAACTATCCTTTGTTTCAGTGTTGACTGTTTTTTTCCGCCTGAGTATTTTTTTTCCTTCTTCTGGTTAAAATGCAAAAAAGAAGCACTCAACACCATTCCAGGAGGATTTATGAGGAAGGAGCCCTTGGACTCCAACCAATTACATGAGCACCCTGAGGTGGTTGCCCTTTTCACTAGGGAAAATTGGATGATCTTCTTCGATAGAATACATGGACATGATGATGAGGTAACCGAAGAATTTCTGGTGGCCCTACAACCCCATTCAAAAACTCATGCCACAGTCAGCATTAGGGGTCTGTTGTTAAAACTCACCCCTGATTTTATTAGTTGAATTATAGGCCTCCCTCCTGGGCTCCCCTGGAGTAAGAAGGAAAACTCACTGGGGTAGGTGGCCAAGAAGACATTTTTTCAACTTGGGGAAGATCCTATAGAGGATAAAAATGGGGTCACAGTGGAAGAGCACGAAACAGAGGAGGAATAGGAAATATAAGAGAAACTTGAAAACCCAAAGCAGAAAAGAAGACCACCCCAAATATAGAGAAAAGGAAAAGAACAGGAAGTGAGAAGAAAAAGCCAAAGAAAGTCCAAAAGAGGACTGCCACAAGCAAGACAGGAACCCAGAAAGAAAAAGAGAAGCCATTGCCAGAAATAGCAGAAACACAAACATAAACAACAAGCACGGAAAAGATAGCAGAAGATGAAGGGGAGCAACAGGAAGAAACATCCCTTGAGACATTGGTGAAAGAAGCAGCAGCTGTGTTGGCTACACTAAGCACTCTGACCAAACAAAAAGGAAAAAGAAAAAGGGAAACTTCAATGTATTTTAAAGCCAAAAGGAGCACTCGGATAAAGGTGGGCAAGTCCCAGCCTCCACCAAGGGAACCTATCATAATAAAAAATGCACCTACTAAATAGAAGGAGGAATCCCCCTCTAAAATATCTATCACTTATGAAAGAGGAAGTCCCAAGACTTCCACTTGGAAAGAAAAAATTAGACTGATGGCCACCAAAACAGTTCTATAGGAAGCTAAGACTTCTCTACAGGAAACGATGTCAAAGTTAAAGGAGATTGAAAAATTGGAAGAGGAGGCAGTAAAATAATCACAAGAAGAAGACAAGACCGAGGAGATACCTGAACCAAGCCCTTAGCCTAGTTTGGACTTATATTACAACTTGTTAGAAAGTGGAAAGATCATCCCACAGAAGTTTGCTGTACCACTTTTCTTTGCATTGGAACAAGAACAGGTTAGGACTCAAACTTGGATGAGAATTGCTAAATCTAAGGGAGTTGCAGACATAGGCCACCTGGAAGAACAATTGAAAGAATTAAGAAGAGAGTTGGCAATGGTGAGACACACTAGAAACAGTAAAAGAGCCTAGCTGCAGGAGGAAAATGCACTACTGAAAAAGTAGCTACAACAACAGCAAGCTCAAAAGGTAGACATGACACAAATTATAAAGAACATCAACTACAGGAAGGTCCCCTAGAAAGACAGGAAATAGCACAGGAATAGCAGCCAAGGGAAGAGGCACAACCTGATATGGAAATACTGATAAAGCAGCAACAGGAGAGGGAGTCTCAGGTAGTGGCTAAAATACTGATGCTGAAACAACAACTGCAGGAAAGAGAAGCCCAGATGGCCTTCATGGCCAGCTGGGAAATGGAAGCCTCACAATGTAGACAACCAACCAAATCTTATGCATTGCATATTAAAGACAAATGGCTTCAGTTTCAAATCAAAACATTGGCCCAAAGGGGCACCATCCCTTTCCAACATTATGGTCAATTTATGCATCTGTGTGACACTAGTCTGGCTGAGGATAAGGCCAAATTAGTAGAGTTTTATTTACATAATATGGCACTCCCTAATATGAACTTTTGGGACCCCAATGCTACATTGGGAGATGTACAACTCATGGCTATGGCCTCCTGGATGAGCCATGAGGAAAAAATGGCAGTGGAAGTTCAACAAATCATGGCCAAAGAACTGAATGAGCCCCTGCTAATCATGGAAGAACCAGAAGACCCCTCAGCCCTAGTATATGCTCATCAACACCTTGCCAATAACCCTCAAGTTCTCCCAGATTATGTCGAAAAGCAAGCGCAAGCCATCACCCATTTTGAGGACATGGAAAGATTATTTGGTGATGATTGTCTTCATGCTTGTATGACGAGATGGAATACACTATCTTATAGCTTGAAGATCAGGGAGTATCACTCCCCAACCAGAATGAGAGAGGCTTTGGCAAGAGTGCCCCTTTATAAATAGTCAATGCAAAACCTGAAGGCCAACTAGATTGTCCTAAAGTTCAGTCCTCCACTACCCTTAGGACTACTGGAAGGGGTCAAGGAAGAAGAAAAACATAGGAAATAGGAGGAAGTAGACAGAAAGGTAGGCTTTCATGATAGAGAAGAGGACATCACCTCAGAAGCATGGGATGTCAGGGAAGCAGTTAAGGCCATCAAGGATGAAGAGCTGGATTAGTTGCTTAGAGGATGAGCAACCCATTCAACAGGGGGGTGATGATGAGCCCCATAAATGGGTAACTTTATGGGCTCATTTTGCGTATTATTCTCATTTAATCCACCATTCTCCATAGTTTTATGCATGATTTTGAATATATTTATGTTAATTGAGTGAATGGGGATAGTCATTTTACCACAAAGTCTAATACGTGCTTATTGCAGATTTTTGGACATTTTTGGACCAAGATCAGGCATTTATGAAGCAGATTGGCAGTCAATTCGAAGAAACAAGGCTAAGGATTTATAGGAGGGGTGTCTCCTGCACTAAATGACCCCTTCCTTGAGTTCTCCACCAATAGCTCAGAGTTCCACAACCCACCAAATAAGATTTCAAGGGGAAGCCGAGCAGGTCTAGTGAAGTGGCTGTTATCTACAAGTTTTGGTAGCCGAGTTCCTAAAGTTTAGGTGGATTGTTGGGGTTCTCAACTTTTCTAAATAAGAAGGCCTTAGGCCTCAATAGGTTAGCTATTGAACAATTTATTTTGGCACTTTAGTGCAGCTCTGCATTCAGCTCATTTTCGAGCTCTTTCTGTAAACAGTTTTGTGACATGACTATTATTTTTTGATCAATGAAGATGAATTCAGCCTTGAACCAGAACTAATATTTCTAAGGGGGTTATATCTCTTGGGATTGGGATAAACCCAAGTTCCCAATACCTCCTTCTTGTATTTATATATGTTTTTTCTTCCATTCATCGAATAATTTTTGTTATTTAGGTTAAATCTTGCTTTGTTACTTAGGTTGTTTTTGGTGATTAAGATAATTATTTTTGCTTCAGGTAGACTTGATAGTTTGGTAATAGAAAAGATCCACAAAAAGGCTACCAAGGAGTCCTTGATATCCTTTCTCCCCCCTTGGGACCATGAATTGAGACCAAGGCACTCTTGCTGCTACAAAAACACTGTTTTTGCTTTCCAATGCAATTGCTAGCATTAGATTTCGAGTTAGAAAAGTTTATACCAGTTATATTTTCATGCTTAGATCTTTTCTTGCTTATTTTCCATCACTTTCTTGCATAACTTCTTGTCCATCAAGTTTTGTTCAACACTTTTCTATTTTCTAGGTCAGAATTAGGTCAAAAATAAGTAAAACTCTATTTTCATAGTTTTTCCTTGGGTAAGTTTTGAATAGAAGTGTGCAGAGCACCTGTAAGACAATCCAACCTATCCTTCCTCCATCATACAACCTATTCCAGTATCTTTCTCAAGGTTTTCTTCACTCATTTGCCACACTTTCCCAAATAACCCTAATTTCTACGTTTTTGTGCAAAATCACTTCCTTCACCTTTGAAAAACTCCATCCATCTTCTTCACTCCTGAGCTTCATTTACAAGGTCCTAGACCCATTAAAATCTCTATCCATCCTTCATTTTCACTTTCTCACCAGTTTTCCTCCTTCAAACCTTCAAAAATCACTTTCGGCCTGCTCTTGTAAAACTTCCTGTAGATCCCCTACAGACTTCCTGTAGAAGTTCATGCGAGCAATTTTTCGAGATCTGATCGCCATGGAATTCTCTAGAAGGGTGCTAGGGACTCCTTAGGTCCTCTCCACACCTTCCCCATCATCTGCAACAACCAAGCCCACCTCCTTTTGCCACCAAACATCTGCATAGTCAAATAAGTTAAACCACAACCATAATAACTCTGCATAAAATTGCTCAAAAATACAAAAAGATGGTTCTTCCACATTTTCCTTTAGAAATAGCTTAAGTACATGCATTTCATATTGACAGTAGTCCATGGCATCCATTTCAGTAGTTTCCTCTTTTTTTTTGCAAAGGTAGGGTTAATGGGTAGAACTAGGGTTTGTGTTTCCTTTCAACTTTCATCTTCTTTCTGCAAGTAGAATAGCCCTTTTGAGATTAAATTTCTTCCATCACAATTAAAAGCTTCTTCTAGGAACTCATAGAAGTTGGCTTGAGCTCCTAGCGAACTTGTTCCAGCTAATTAAGTGATAGCCTATAGTAAGAGCTAATACTTGTGCATACAACACCGTCGCTTCCAAATTTGTTACGAACTATCGGGTTGATAAAAGTAAAGAAGGGAGTCCCAGGAGTTGCAGCATCATTGCTGCAATACTGGAGCCCACCAGAGCATGCTAGTAGATTTCGAAGTGATAGAGATTGTTGATGACAGTAATCCCTATCCCGTGCTAGTGGGAATAGATTGGGCCACTGACATGAATGGAGTGATAAATCTAAAGAAGCGCAAGATGATTTTTGAGAAAAAGTCACTGCACGTAGTGGTACCTTTAGACCTTGTAGAAGGATCGCGCTACATAGAGCTAGTGCACAACTAAGATAAAGACGATGATCTAGACTGCATCTACAAGATAACCACACGGCAAAAAGATTGGGTAAATCCAACCGCAGATGACAGAATATCTTGGGAGCGCAAAAGCTCCTGCACATCAGATTCTGATGAAGAGATAGAATGATGGTAGAACATGTTACACAATGTAAGTACTCTCAACTGTAACATGATGACAAGGTCACTATGCTGCGTAGAAACAGAGGTAAGGGATCTACCTATGTATGATGGGACAGGTGAAATGGAGGAGTTCCTAAACAAATTTGAAAAAGAAGTGCGCGAACAATAACGTTTTGATGCTATGAAATGGGTACTGCATGCTACACTTGCAAGGTGGTGGGGTACGCACCAGCAAGGTTTTGAGGGCTAGCGTGAATGTAGAAGGATGATGCACCTACGATTTGGGAACCCTCAGATGTAGATAAAAGCCAAGTATGACGGACGAAATGGACCACGTGCCCACCTTTCCAGATGGATACACGCATATGGTGCACAACCTGCATGAAGGCACACCATCCTTGTGGTAGGAAACATGGTCAGTAAGTAGGGGTGGGTAAGACAATGGCATGAAAAACCCCTCTGTTTGGGACCGGGAAATATGGTAAGACCAAGCACGTAGAAGCATCTTTACGTAGAAGCTTTTGTCAAAGTACGTAAAGTGCTAAAAACAGTCCATCAGGTGAAGTAGGCTGACTAGGACCTATGCGTACTAGAAGTTCTCTGGGCATATAGGACCATGTGCAAAACCCTGACCGTGCAGGCACCGCCAAGGCTGGAATATGAAGAAATTGAAGTAAGCCCTATATTACTTGGATAACTTAGGTCGCGCATGATCACACCAATAGATGCGACAGTTCGCGAAACCTTGAAAGCATAAATCCAACATGGAAATTTTAGGCTCCAAGAACTTGAAAAAGAAAGGGTGCGATTAAGGAGGAAGAGCGCTTTGGTAGAAGTGGAAGTCAAGAAGCTGGAAGACGAGATAAGGATGAGTTTCTCGCTAAGAAGACCACATTGATAAAATAGGGTGCACATAATCATGTTGACAAGCTTGGGGACTATCACCACGAATTGATCAGTTTGATGCCTTGGCTTAGACCACATATTACTAAGAGAATTAACCAGGGTGATGCGCTATAGAGGATAAGGTCCGTGACACGAGAAACAATGGTAAAAGGTAGGTATTTCCTAGAAATAATGATGGATGATTAGAGGAGACCACACATAGGTGGCGCGACCACCTGACTAGTCAAGGAACGAACAGTCTTAGCACTCGAGGTAGTTGAAAGGGGGTACATGACTATAAACTATTCTACCCAAGAGCTGCACGATATTGGAGATGCGCATAGAAGCAAAGCGTCACAAGGTCTGCGACCGGGCACAGGGGATACGCTGCCACATGGGTTGGCTAGAATGTGACCATTGAAGTCACTATTCACGATGGGATGCTCGACTTGAGGCCAAATGGAGTGGGCATAAGGCATTTAAGATGCAAGTTATGGGCAAGATTTGGAAAAATCTGCCACTAAGGAAGCATTAATGAACCAGATTTGGGGGGAACACTCGAATTCAAATTCAATAAGTGCTATAAAATACAAAGGGATTCCCAAAAAACAACACTTGTTCATTTTCGAATTGAGCATTTGAGCAGAGCCCTGAGTGTTGTGAGCCGAGCATTGATTGAGCCCCTGAGTTTGTGAGTGCTAGATTTCCGGATGAATATGATGGAAGCTGCTCAGGACATTATGGAGATAACTGAAATAACCATTGGAGAGGCTGCATAGGCCTTGATTGTGGGAGATGCTCTGGAAGGAACCAGGATTATGGTAGAAATCCTCAAATCACTACGCATACCAAGACCTAATAAAGACAAATAAGCGATAGTTCCCATATGTGTGTCCCTGCGGAACCCATTGCGCAACAAACTGTCAATGGAGGAGAAGGGGAAAGCCATCACCATAGAGACAGATGAAGAAGAAGAAGATCTGGAGGATCTTACCATTATGGAGGACAAGGATGAAGGCATGAAGAAGGACACTCAGTGTGCGCAACACACAAAAAAATTGCCCGTCTATGTTCCCCCACAAAAAGGGAAGGCAAAAGTGCCCAAGGACTTGGACAAGACCAAGAGCTCGCTCCAGACCCCGCTCCTCCTAGACAACATTATGTTTGAAGGGATGCGTTTGGTAAGCTTTCCGAGCCTGAAATTCGAAGATAGGGACCTTTCTGACCACGAGAAGTTTCCTCTCCTTGAGATTGGGAACCTTATGAAGGCCAAACAGAACACCACGACGGGGGTTGCAAAACTAGAGCCGCGAAAGTGGTTACACGGAGTGGAAAAGGATGGGCTACTTAATCTTCTATGGGTGCCACTCTTCCACCACACACCAATAACCATTTTCATCATCAGGTGGCTACTCTACCTGGTGCATGATGGGTGTTTGTGGCTGGAGGAGCCCATCCCCATCATAGCAGAACTGATTCACCGCATCTCTCGGCTTCCATGTAAAGGAGAGGACCCCGCGGACATATCAGAAGGGAAGGGTAGTGACTTGGCCATCGCAGAGGCCATGAAGAAAAAGTATAAGCTGTAAAAGAAGAAGAGGGGCTATGCCATCTCCAGCATCAAGGAGAAAGCAGTGCGCATGGCGACCCAAATCCTGGCAGGAAAGGTCATGTGCAAGCACTGCACGGACGAAGAACCCACGACAGTGGTAGCGCTGGTTGAGCAGTACGTGGAGAGGGTCTATTTTAATTGGTCCAAGTTCCTCTGCAAGGAGTTTTTAGAAAATTTCTGCAAAGCCTAGGAATAAGGAAAAACATTCTACTATGCATGGTTGTTGTTGTCCATAGTGCTCATGGCTGGGAAATTGTCAGAGGATAGTCAATTCCCCATAATTGACAGGGATTTACCAGAGGTTGTGAAGTACGCTTCACTCTAGGCCATGAAGGATGCTAATAGGATACATGACAATGAAATCTTCTGGGTGTTCATGGAGATGAACCTCAAAATGGGGATCAACCATAAGCCATAGTTGTCACCCACTGTTTACAACAATCTGTAGAGTTTTTTAGAATTCAAATCAGACATGCATAAAATTTATATCAGGGCATGCAAAGACCCAACCAAGCAGTGGGTAAAGCTACCCTTCGTAGCCACCGATGACTAATTTTTAATGTACTAGAGGCATGGCCGCCAGAGTGGCACACCCCAGACATTGTAGAGATCGAGAATTCGATGACACAAAGAAAGAAAGACAAGGCCAGGCTGCGCATCACAAAGTTGTCCGAAAAATGAAGGAAGGAAGCAGTGACAGCAAAAGTGTGGGCAACGCGGGATGTGGCACAGAAAGTAGATGAGAAGGAAAAGGTTGTAGCAGTAGCAACACAAGAAGTAGCTGTAAAGGTGGGTGAGGGCCAAACAATGCCTTTACAGGGGTAGGAAGCAGAAGAAGTAGAACAAAGAAGGAGGCACGGACCCACAAACCACGTCAATGCAGCTAAAGTGCTAGCACCCAGTAGAGCGGGCAGGGTCATAGAAGAAGGTCAAGGCCTCGAAATTATCCATTGACCTCATCACCCTAACTGAGGGTGATCTGCATGACATTGGTGAAACTATGCACGATGTTACCTTTGAAGCTCTCCATGATTTCATGCAAGAGAACCAGATTGTTTTGGGGGCCCTCAGAGCGTAGCTACAGGAATTACAGGTGCGCCACCCAGAATGGTACCCTTTCGGTCAGCCTCACATTCGGCTCAATAGTAGTAGAGTAGATGTTGCATGCACAGATGATGAACACCATAGTGCTACTTGAAGGAGCATTACTTCAATCAAATGAGGTCGATAGGCCTTTAGTTAGTGCACTGAAAGGTCTCGGTATAAATCTAGCTACACTCCCATGTGAGACCTTATGTGTGTTGCATGATGGGATAACTGCAAAGCTACAAGCTAGGGAGAGCCACGCACTACAATTCTTGAGTGAGCACAAAATAAATATGGACCAACTCAGCTTGCAGCACAATGAATTAGTGTTGTAGAATCAACAGTTGATACAGGTGATAGACAACACTTGCCAAGGCATCCCGAAGCTGGCCATCCCAACAGATTTGCTAGCAGAGGTGTAGATCCACAAGTTAGCAGTAGGGGTATGTTAGCTGGAGCTGAACCTTTAGATCGCTGAGCTACGGTTAAAGGTGTAGCCATATAGTCCCTCGGAATTCAGAGAACAATGAGCTAGCATTATCATAGCAGGATTGGAGGAAATTGGA
This sequence comes from Pinus taeda, assembly GCA_000404065.3. Classification (NCBI taxonomy): domain Eukaryota; kingdom Viridiplantae; phylum Streptophyta; class Pinopsida; order Pinales; family Pinaceae; genus Pinus; species Pinus taeda. The sequence goes on along the minus strand of APFE030767344.1, from coordinate 11,018 downwards.
GGTGCAGTGTGAGACTACACCAGTATGTTGGAGGAATCACTTGAGGTCCTCTCAAATTTGCAGGAGGAACCCAAGAATAGTATGATAGTGTTCGAGGAACTACATAGACAGTGGTCCTCACTCAGAGGATTGCACAGATGCAGCAGGCTAAAGCACTGAAGGAGCAGGTGGATGTAACATGACATAAGGAAGTAGTCCTGAAGGTGCGCGTTCAGCCTTGGATCGACAAGGCCTTCACCATCATGACAGAAATCAAAGACAAGCTCACAACACATGCAGGGGATGCACACATTGATGCAGAGAAGCACTCCTGACACAGAGGTCTCAGAATAACGTATGTAGCAGATTCAACAAGCAGTAGCTCAGTACGGTGCTAACCTTCGCGCAATTTGAGAACAGTGTGAGGGACTCCACGCAAAGGTTGCCGCACCAATAGAGTGACTCGAGGGCGAGTCACAATGTTTGCGTTGGGGTCCTGTTGGGCATGGTATCCCCCCAAAGCATGTTTTGGGCCTCAAAGCCCAAGTTTTGACTGAATCTTGTTGTAAAGCTCTGCGAATTGTGGGCGCGGGGCACGAAAGTATGATAGAGTCACAGGGATGTCTGCCCTAGTTTTGTAATGTAATGTCAGCTAGATAGACCTACTCATGGTCCGCGGACCATGGGATTGTATATATAGAGCGAGGCTCTAAGTGTAAAAGAGAGAGGGACAATAGAAATAGAATAGAAGGATGACAAGTCTGAGTGATTGAGTCACAGAGTGAAGTGTGTCTTTGGGTTGTAGAGTAGGAGAAGGCTTTGCAATTGAGTGTGTAGGGTGAGTCGAGTCTGTAACCGTGGAAAGAATCAATAAAGATAAGTTTGGTTATAATTTTGTGTATCTGTTCTTGGGTTAATGCATGATTGATATAATTTGAAAATATACTATTTATTTACTATGCGCACCTGTATGAATGTTTTATGTTGTTAAGTATAACTTAAAGCACTCAAGTATGAAAATATAATTAACTTACATTGGAATATAAGCAAGGTATTGGGTAATAACGTAGATAGCGACGCTCAACCCTTGGGTAGGGCTACGCGAAGGTAGTCTATCAGGCCGTGAGGAACGAGAAAGTGCGTGAAGCAACCTGCACGCAGGGGCAAACCGCAGACCAGTCAAACTCATCAGACATCTCCAGGGTGCTAAAACCTGGTTCTAGCACCCTCCCATACTACTTTAGGTGAGACCTCAGTCCATGCTCCGTAGGTTGTTGTTGAAAAGGCCAGTAGTATCGAGATTTGTTTGGCTAATTAACTCCGAACTTGGGCCAGGACCCAACAAGTCAACAAACAATGAGAGATCTATCATCACCAACAAATATTTGTTTGATGTTAGAGTTATTAAGAGTAGAATAAATGCATTTATCCTTAGCCATGTGATAATATGATCAAAACATGTAATATGCTCATCAAAACAAGTAGAGGTTGCATTAAAAGAGAAACCATAAGCTGAAAGTGCATGTCCATGTGACGAAGTGTTGGAAGAAAAATAATCAAGATTGATGTTGTGCTTCTTCATTTCTCCTTCTAAGGCCTCCATATTTTTAAAACATTTAGACTCAAATGATCATCTTTCCAACAATACTTGCAATGCTTGTCAGTCTTCTTACTTTTTCATTTTGGCCCTTTGTCACAATTAGAAGTAGAAGCTAATATAGAGGGTTTGGAAACTTTGTTTTGTTTATTGTTGCAAGGATGTTGCTTCATTGGATGCTTGATTTTATCTTTTCGTTTGGCCACTAAGATGTTGTTAGATGTACCTACAATGTTGATCACTCCATTATGCAAGAGCTTGTCATACTCTGGAATCAGAGAGTCACAAAAGGATTAGAGAGTAGGATTTTGATATGCAACCCCTAGAACTTATGTAGTGGCATAAAATGTAGATACAAAAACAGAATGTGTAGAACCAAGCTTGGAAAGAATAACATATATGTATTAGTAATCCTTTAGAGCGAATTTACAATATTTAAGTAAATTCCCAAGTGTTTTGAACTTAAATAAATAATCTTTAATGCAAGATAAATCATTAGGATTTAAAGTCACAATCTATTTTTCAAGTTGGTATGATCTAATCTAATTAGTTCACCAAATATATTTTGCAACTTTTCCCAAGCTTCATCTAGGTCATTGATTCCTTGAATATGAAATCATAAATTAGAAGAAATGGATATTCCAATTAATCCATGTGCTTTGTAGTTCTTATTATCTCATTTGGATTTTTTATTAGCGTTAATGGGAGCCTTTTCTTTTTCCAATGTAATCCAATACAATCATTTACTACTTAGTACATCCTCCATGCAGGACTTCCATGAGTAGTTGGTACCAATAAGCAAAAGTTCACTTGGAGAGGCCATATTAAAATATGTAGATAATATGTATTCAAAATCTAAAACTAATTGTTCAATGGATATCTATCAAAAACATACATTGTTTAAACAAAAGTCACTAAAAACAAATTTTGGATGTGAAAATTCCCTTTTAAAAAAACACATAGCGAAAGAAATTCCATTTGGCTAATAAGAGTTAGCCCACATGATGATGGATGTTGTCGAGAAACAAAAAAATATTTTCCCTCAATAGGCTTATTTATAATCTCATTTTTACAAATACTTACTTTATTAAGTGCCCCACTTTTATAAAATAAGAAAGCATCATTTTAGCCTCTAGGGTTAGCTCAATTGGTTGAGTCCTTGTCATTAAGGAACCTATGCTAATGAGAGGTCACAAGTTCAATTCTCTCAACACTCTTGAGGTCAGTATTTATGGTTGAGTCGACATGAAGTGTTCCTTTCTGGTATATATTCTTGGTAGAAATATTTTGTGGACATAACAATCACCAATCTATGAGGATTGTGAGCCAAAAGAAAAACAAGGTCAAGATTTATGGTTGAGTCGACATGAAGTGTTCCTTTCTGGTATATATTCTTGGTACAAATATTTCGTGGACATAATAATCATCGATCTTTGAGGATCGTGAGCCAAAAAAAAAAAAAAAAAAAATTCAAGGTCAAAATTTGTGGTTGAGTCGACATGAAGTGTTCCTTTCTAGTATATATTCTTGGTACAAATATGCAATAATCAACATAGATAATCTTCCAATAATGTGGAAGGAATCGGATGAAAAAGATGTAGTAACCCAACCGAAGTACATTTCCGGCGTACACAAGATGTGGCTAGCGCACGGCAGAAACCCTCTGAACCAACCAATAATGAAAGATGACACAGAGGCAAGGTATCCACCAATAGGGTCAAATGG
>APFE030767342.1:40164-53888 GCA_000404065.3 Pinus taeda | reverse complement strand
GCATGGAGGGTCATTTGTAGGTTCACCGTGCATGAGAGAAGCTTATGTAAATTTTCATTCTTTTATTAATAAATTGCATGTAGTAGCCATGTTGGCGCAGGCCATGGACTGTTTCCCTCTTTGAGGGTTTTAACCACGTCAAAAATACTGGTGTATTGATTTGAGATCTGGTTGTGAGCGGTGTCCTTTTGGTGTTCTTTCTGAGGAACTTACCCTGTAAATTCCTACAAAAAGGACCAAGTTATCATTGTTGTTAAACTCCTTAAAACATCAAATAGCGACAAACTTGTCCATCATGACAAGACTTAGTTTCACCTTCACTAGACTCATTAAAACATCACATATCAATGGATTCACTCAAAGGGTGGAATTATACAACAAGAATATGTTATCCTCCTCAAGCTTGATAAAAAATAAAGAGGTAGTGGTCAACAGTGACTAGGGAAAATGGGAAAAGGGATAAACCACTTTATGGTAGCAGGTCGCTCTTGAACATGACACTTTCACTTCATCTTTGTGACTACTTGGGTTGGGTTATCTACTTGATGGTTATCATACCTATGGCCTATCATACCATCCATTACTTTTATTTTGGGTCAATGTTTCCAATCCATTTAGTGTCGCCAACATGTTCAAGAGAAGTCACTTAGTAAAATTCATTATTTGCAATACTTATTAACCTTCATTTTCATGACTGTCATTCTAGAACCTTGTTTTGTCAGTCACTTCCCATCTCCAAAATCATTACACTCATTTCATGTCGTTGATGTGGGATACATCAAGGCCCTCCTGTGATGAGTTGCTTCTTGTTAACATCAACACGTTATCTAAGAAGTTGACTTAGAAACACCCTTCCAGTACCTTGAGGCTTTCATACATCAATCGCAGGTTTCTCGCTTCTGGTGATAGGTTCACATCATTAGCCTTCGACCGAAAGAATTTCTATGGTGTTTGACATCAAAAAATCTATTCACACCATGCAGAATGTACTGTAGTATCTTGAGGATCATTATCGTTATCGATGATTTCTCTTGCGTCTATTAACTGCTTACATCATTAGCTGGTAATGAGACAGTGTCTTCCCATTTTCGACTTCAGATCACATATTCACATGGTTAGACTCATACTTGAGTAAATGATTGAACGAGATAGAAGACCTCGGATCTAGTTTCATCTATCTAAGCTGCAATTTCAGGATAGTACTAAATCATTTGTACGATGGCTTTACACTGATGGTCATCCTATCTTGGGTCTATATCTGTAGATGAATGTCTATGTAAATGTAATGAAAGTTTATATTTTGAGCATGGCTATGCCTTCCCTCATAAATTCACAAAAAATCCAAAATATCATGATATTATGTATTGTAATTGATGCAGGTCACCATCTAGTTCAAAACCTCCTCATCACATTGTAAAGCATATCACTCAACATTATCATTTTCGACTTCATGCTTTAGGGGGAAACTGTTACATGTTTATTTGGGCACATCACTTCCATCATTTAGATTAGTACTTTTAGGGCTTATCAAACCCTAATTCAGTTGCTACATGCCCTAGACAAGTCATCACATTGAATGCCATCATTCCTGAGAGTTTCATAACCTGAAGACATCTTGCAATGACTCCTTGAGGGACCAGCGTAGCCTTGGTCAAGGGTAAATTCATTACAGACCACATAGGCCCATTCAAGCCTGCTCTGCAGAGCACCTAGGTCCACTTTTACTTGCGCTGGGTGATATTGAGTGAAATCTTCATAGGGTTCTAGGAATATTCTTTCATTCTAGACCATTCTAGAAGACTCCCACCTCTTATCCTCTCCTATGAGCTCAAAATTGGATAGGGAATGAATCAAATAACATCCTATCCTCTCATCCCTTCCTCCATCTAAACTAACTCCCAAATTGGAAGGCCATTCAATGCCCAATTTATGACAAAACTGTCTCCATTTCCCTGTAAATTCAGCACTCATCATAGTGATCAGGGGTTGGGCTTTGAGAATTTGTAAGGAGATATTGTTGGTGTGAGGTTTGAGATTGTAAGAAAGTATTTTTATGTTGCCAAAGTGTTGTGCTTTTGATGTGATGAAGGATGGAACTCAAGCTAGATGAGTGACATGGGATCAGACTTCTTTGGTTGTAACTCTTCCTTCCACTTAATAAAGTTGTTTACACCTTTTCCCATATTCTTGTCTTTATGTATGATGATTTTATGTATAAATGATTTCGATTCCATTTTCTTGTAGTAGATAGATCTTTTGCTTTGATTGGTTTTTGTCCTATGTTTATGATTGTAGGTACTTATCGAGCGGATTCAATTCGAGAAGGAGTGATGAGAGATATTCAAAGGAGACAAAGGGAAGCAAAAAATAACAAGTAGGTCCCTTGTCTTATTTATCTTCTATAGGAAAAGGTTAAACTCTTTAGATCTGTTTTTCTAGGTGTAGTTACCTTCCTAGGGAAATTGTATTTATCCGCAGACACAAAATTAGACATAACAGTAGACATAATGATATTCACAATATAGATATATGGATTATTTAATATTAAAATAATAGCAACAATATGTATACGCAAGTGTGAAATGTTTTGACACACTTTTTTAGCAAGCTTTCAATCACGATGTAGAGATCTTGGTGCCGAGAGATTTCACGATAAGAGAAAAACATTTAATAAACTAATTAGCCTTAGAGGCAAAGGCTATGCTACATCACAACTATTCCTCTCATTTTTTTCATCAATGGGTTTCTCTAATTCATATTTATAATTATAGTGAGAAAATATGAGAATCTTGCGTGATGTATATGAACGCTTTGATAGTTGAATATTGGAATGATATTAAACCCTTTAAGCTAGTCAATAGCATGCATTTTTAGCTATTAGCTTTAAACTTTACAATGTTCATTCTATCTCTTTCTTTGTTTTTCTCTATTTTATATATGGTTATATGGATGAAATATAAAATAATATGTTTTTTCATCAATATTTAAAAATAGTTTGGTTATTTAAATTATAGAGTTTGTACTAGAAGAAAGCCCAATCATTCTTTGAAAAATAAAGAATCTAAAAGATGCACTTTGAGGATATCAAAATGAGCGGTCAAAAAAATTTGGACACTCACATAAGGTAGGTAACAATGATGAAAAACATCTATTTTTAGGACGCAATTATCTATTATGTTGATTTATGTATTTTGTTTTAAATATTTCTTTGATATTTTCAAATATATGAATATATATGGTAGTTAAATCTATTTTTTGTAACAATATTTATTTCTACCATTTTTTTGTAGCGGTTGCAACATCCTTCAAAATTTTGGCTTACATCCAAATTTCAAAGCCTTCCTTGGTTTTTCCTTTGATGGTTGCAAATACTTGAGCTCAGCCCATGAGCTCTTGTGAAGTATTTTCACCATTTTTCTTGTTTGATCAACGATCATCTTTTGGCATATTGATTGCTTTGTCATGCTTAGGATATTGTTCTGGTGAGTTTGAATGTGTGTCTTTATGTGTTTGAGTTTTCTTCACTATGTAAACATCTGCCGTACTCACACAAAAAGCTGTAAGCACTGTCGCACAAGTGTCGTCATGGTTTCCCAAAGGTCTATATCAAGTGTCATGCTTATCACATTTAGCTCTAAGACAGTCTCACCGAGGGCATGTTTTGTCTTGTTGTACTAGTGGTCTATGTTATCTCATAGTTGAAGTATGCGAAGTGTATGATCACAATGCCAAGTCTACACAAGTTCACCTGCTTTCAACACACTACCATTTTCTAGAAAATTTGTCTGACTGGACAACCCTCTTCCATTGGATCCTGACTAAGCTACACTGTGCAGTCTCACCCCCCAGTGACCTTGCTATGCTGCCTAGAAATGCGTAGTTCTTGAGTTTTCCCTCCATGTCAGTTTCACTGTGAAATCTCAGAGATATGCAACCTATCTTCCTCCAAGAACTGCATAGAAACTACCTCCATGTGCAAACTGAACTACGCATTTCCCAAGAAAAATCATCAAGCCTAATTATGGTCTATCGGAACCCTGCACTGCACCAATAACTGGGTCTGTATTGATCTCCAAAACTTCACAACCATGTCCTATTGGTCCTTTGCTGCCTTTCTCTACACTACCTCAGGAACTACACAGACATGTACAGTTGGTCCTATGTTGCCTTGCTCTACACTTCCTTTAGAAACTATGCAAAAATATCTAGCAAGCCCTCTGATGCTTGTCTTGGACTATTCTCCAAAATTACACAGTCATGTCTAGTAGTCCCTCTACTACTTGTCCTGCACTATTCTCTAAAACTACATAGTCATGCTCAGCAGGTCCCTTGCATGCCTGTTATGACTTGCTCTTGAAAATTGCACAAAATAGCCTAGCAGGTCCCTTCTAGCCCTGTCTTGCCTTCCCTTTAGGAACTGTGCAAAAGTGCCCTTTAGGGCCCCACCTGGCAACTACCACTAGTGTCCTTCACTACACAATCCTGCCTCCGAGTGGTCACTGCATAGTTTTTCCTTGCAGTGTAGGCTATCCTCTCAGAGTTCCTCATTCTAGCCTGAGTTGTGCTCTGTGTTGTCTCAGTGAGTTGTCCTCCCTCCTTGTCACCCAGAACACGAGAATGATGCATCATGCTAGACTAGGAGGTTTTGGATTTGATGTCGCCCTGTCATGAGTGAATTGCAGGAGCAGGTACACTAATAGATCATGCCGAGATGACAAACATGGTGAAGAAGGAGCGCACATGCTAGAAGACTTACTTGTAGCTAGACAAACCTACCAAGCACATCAAGCAACAATCAAAAGGAACATATTCCTTCAACCATCATGCAAGACCAAGACCATTGAAGACCTCACATCATTATTCCATGTAGAGGAGAAGAAAAAGCACACCAAGAGTACATCTATCACTCAACAGTGCAGTAGCTTGACACAGTCACCACAATCATCTAGTACATGTCAGCAGTGTCATGTCGAGTTGTGTCCTGAGTTGTCTTGCCCACATCACCACTATGGGCTATATCTATTGTAACTCGATGCAATGTAAATTGAAGTCCAATGGACGCAAAAAATAAGTTGAAGTGTCGTGTTAGTTAAAAATTCATTGGAAGTTGAATGGTCATGATTGTAGTCCAAGAGTCACAGGGGTCAAGCATCACCCTTGGGTATATATACCCCTCCGATTGTATGAGAAAGGGCTTTTCACCTTGGATCCTCCCACATAGACTTGAGAGTCTGCAGTTTGTTCTTTGAGGAGCTAGGAGTGGCTCCATTGTCCCACTACTTGGACTAGTGATTTACGGTGTACAAATGTGTCTTGGATATTTTTCTTAATTCAAAAGCCTATTAAGGCCAACATGTTTCTACACATGTTTTGTAGATGTTTTTAAGACTACTCTTTGAAAATTTGTAATGCATGTTTTCTTAACCTATACTAATATATTTGAACTACTTTAGTTATTTTAGTACTTACATTTTTGAAGATGTGTTGTCTTTCTTATCACCGTTGTCTCATCCCTGTGGACTACTTCATGGGATACTAGATATACCTGATTGTGTATTAGCTATCACCATTGTCACATCCTTATGGACTACTCTACAAGATACGCGTTAAACCATCTTTGTTTTTTGGTTATAATGACCATCACGTATGTCTGGACTAATCCATTGGGTGGTGTACGTATTGTCTCCTTCACCTCAGTTTTAACGATTGTTGCATCCACTATGGACTATTCTGCTAGGTGCTGGATAGACCTTTCTAGTTCACGTGTCTCTTCCTTGGTGGTACTACTACCTCTCATTTAGAGGCTCACTTTACTCTCCCCCTTTGTAGTAAGAGAACCTGGAAACAATTACATTATGCACTCACCAAGCACACGTGCCTTGTTGTTTAAGGATACTAATGCAACACTCTCATGTGCTGATAGCTAGAGCCACAATAGATCTCTAAGTATATTGCAATAGGACCTTCATACCAGATGGGACTCCTACACCAAACAGTGTGAGGTCTAGTTGGGACTTCACATCGGAGAGATCCCCTTTGTTGGTGGGTCTAGCACCATAAAAAAATGGCACTAGAAGGAGGGCCAGATGAAAAGCTATGCCCATAGAGTCTGGTTTGAATCTCTTACTTAAAAATGACTCTTCCTGACATAATAATCCCAATATGTTTTTGTACAAAATTTGAATGTACCATCCCTGCGGAAGTTAAACATTACCTGTCCAAGTTAAAGTTTAGTGGTGAGGGTGAACCATCTTTTCGTGTGCATGTGAACCAAGTTATAAAACAATTCTTATGCCACAAGATGGAGTACGAAGATGTCTAGACTATATTACTCATTCGCACATTCGAAGGTCATGCTCAATGTTGGTGTTACACATTACCCTTTGCCTCTATCGATTCGTTTGGTCAGATTATTGACATGATAATTAAAATGTTCGAAGAATATGGCCACCAGGATCTCCGTGGAAAAATATGTCATTTAAGTATGGAGCCTGACGAATCAATTGAGAACTTTTTTGATTGCTTCCTTCACCTCTATTATGAAATTATTGAACAACTTGTGAACTTTGACTTCTTGAGAGAAGAGTTTAAATGCTTGGTTAATAGTTCTCAATATGGTGAACCTATTGATTTCCCTTCCTCCCCAACTCTTGTGAATCATGAGGCACCTCAAATTGCAGAGGAGGATCCCAACACCTTGTTTGTTCCTTGTTCTCCTCCTTTTCTGGTCCCAATATGGGTGCCCCCTTGCAATAATTGAAAAGTTAAGAAATCTACATAGCATGCCCCTAGCCTATCCTCTCATTTGTCTCCCGCTTCTATGGAGGAAGTTCCAGAATGGCTCAAGAAGCTATAGTGAAGACTCTTTCCTCCACTAGACAAGAGGATGTCACCATTCATAACTCAAGTCTCGAATCTAATCTACCTCTCTATCATCCTCTATCATCTACAAGACATGGCTTCTTGTACCATGACTCGATCAATTTGTTCCACCAGCCAGTTGTGTGCACTTCTCTTTATTGTCAAGTTGCTAGCTCAAACTGTGATCAGGTACAAGGAAGTCACATTACACAGGAAGAGGAGCAAATAGGTGAGGACACTATCAATCTTCCCTCTCTGATTCAAAATTGTGCACATCAAAACAATGAGCTTCCATTCTTGAATGATTCTCAATCTGCTAATCTCGGCGGAACATCTTGTACAATTAATTCTTTCGACCAACCCCCAATATTAGGTAGTCATCACTCCCTACATCCATATGTTGTGACAAATGCCCAAGAACATCATGTGATCTTCTGTTTTATCGTGAAGGCTCTAACTCAGATCTGGAATGTGCTCTGGTCAAAGAAGACATTCATATCGAAACTTCCTCTTCACCTTACTTGCCTGTGTGTCTTACCATTCACAACACATCCACATGCATTGGGGATACTCCATGTTCTCTTGCTTCTTCATTCGATAAGCTATCTCCTCAATTGACACAAGGGAGTGAGGTTTTCCATGATGAAAAAGTCTAATCACAGAGTGTCCTTCCCATTCCCCGTCATCTCTTTTCTTGCATAAAGACAACTCTTCAAGTCAGCATGCTAAAGTTGAAAAATATGGTGCAACCTGTGACAGAGATGGTTTCCATCCTAAGAGCAGTTTTGAAATCAGCAACAACAACCACCCTCAAGCCATGCATGATCTAGTTCACACTTTAAAATGTGATTTTGTAATTCTAGAAAGTTCTAGGATGTGCGAGGGATTCAAGTCACTTCAACGTCCATGATGGCTATGTCAAGACCTCACAAATCTCATAAGCCCCTAGAACCAAATCAAATCTAGTTTCTCATGCACAATCCGTCTATCTGTATGGTTTCGATCGATGTGAATCCATGTGTGAAAAATGTTTGGTATTCTAGATGTGATCTCTCAAATTTTCAAGATTTCACATATGACCAAATTCACGAATTTGTCATAGTGCATCTGTCTTCATGCAAATATGTCACGTCAAAATCGAGTTGGGAATATTCATCTTTCATGAAATCATGGGATTGTGAAGTTGATCATCTCAAACACTCTCTTTGCTCACAATCATACTTATTGAATTTCCCCCTTTATGATTAGCCCCTTGCCATTCTTGTGAACCTTTCACCGCAAATTTTTCTATCATATCTAGCTCACAACAAACTTGGTTCCATTATTCGGAGTGTTTGTAACATTGTTCACATGGATTTCTCTTCATATTTTTGTCATATCTAACTCACAACGAGCTTGGTTCCATTATTCAAAGAATTCAACGGACAAATCAAATAAAAAAATTTCCTTTTCAAATATCATGAGGCTTTCCAAACAACCATCATGATTTTTATGATCCAATTACTAAATGACTAGAACAATCATACTTGGCAAGCTATGTTGGAGGCACAATCTTCAATCCTTCCTTGTGCTTGCTGAGAAGCTCGTTGTAGATGAAGGGGCACCCGTAAGAAGTTTTTTATTTTTGTTTAGAAAGGGTATAAATCAAAGAGGTAACTGCACGTATTGGGTGGTTGTAACACATCTTTCTACCCACAGGAAAGACTCCTTTCTGTGTGCATCTTGTTCAAGATTTTGTATTTTCTATTGCACACTACTTTTCATCTTTCTTAATCGCTTGTATCTTTGTGGATGTAGGTTGAGAGCGATTACGGTGGCTTCACTAAAAATTTCATTTCACGTAACGATGATCATTTAGCTGTTAGGATAGGAGAAGGATTAGTTGCATCTCAGTTTTCCCTTCCTTGCACTCATAGTCTGTCATGGTTTTCTTATTTTACATCATGTTTATTTAGTCGATTTTCTTTCTTATCCTCTGGTTTTGTTTCCTTTTTGTGTACTCCTTTCCTCTTATCTTGTTTTTCCTTTCATGTTGAGTTTTGTGTTTGTTTTCACTACATGAATAAATGTTGTGCCTACATTGTGTTCTAGTTTCTGAATGGATAGGTGACTGAAGTTCAAAAAGTCTTGTGACACTGCAACACTTGGCTAGTCCTGTGTCTATATTCTTTGTTCTTGGTTGTAACTTCTGGCCGATGAAGTCCTACTGAAAAATACGATCCATATGTAAGGAAAGTTTTTGTCAAACCATGAACCCATGTCCAGTCTGGGAAACCTCATGCCTATACTCAGTTTTCTGCTTTGGTATGTTCAAGCTTATCCAACTAGTAGAACTGAAGAAGGGGAAAATCTAAATGAGAAAAACTGAATCAGAGGTCTTTATATGCTTCTTTGAAGGAACAACATCTCCTGCTCGCAATAAGTCAAGATCCGTCTTCGACCCCAAAAATAAATAAGTGCCTACGCATAGTTCTCTTTTAAAAAAATAACAAAGGCGAAGGAAGAGAAAGGATTCTTGCGTAGAGAGGTGAAGTAGGCAACTCCACTAGGGTATTGTCCAGGCTCGCTGGTAGTGGAGAAACGCTTGTGTTCCTACATGACTCTTTCGGGGTACTGTCTAGGCCTGCTGGCAACGAAGCAACACTAGAGATGAAAAACTTTACCCTAGAAATCTTAAGCTTGCGAGCCAAATTACCCTTCCCAATTTGAAACATAGTGATATGGCTGAATTTTTTGTTGTGTTCAACTAAGTCGGTACAAGGTGAATTGTGTTTGTCCATAGGGTAAGTGGGGAAGCGAAGTGATACACACAACAAATCAATACTCACCGAAAGGCCAAGGCCCTTCATTGTAAACAAAACAAAACAAAGAAGCTGGTATTGAACCAGTGTGTCGCCAAGTGTTGTAGCAACTGCAACACCCTCCAAAAGTTTGGATTATATCCAAATTTTGGAGCCTTCCTTCATTTTTCCTTTGATGGTTGCAACCACTCGAGCTCACCCCATGAGCTCTTATGAAGTCTTTTCACCCTTTTGCTTTTTTGACTAGCAGTCATCTTTTGGCATATTGATTGCTTTGTCATGCTTACGATATCGTTCTGGTGAGTCTGGAGGTTTGTATTTTTGTTTTTGGGTTTTCTTCACTATGTAAAAATATGTTGTACTCACACACAAAGTTGTAAGCACTGTTGCGCAAGCGTCATCACAGTCGTCCGAAGGTTTACCTCAAGTGTCGCACTTGTCACTTTCAACTCTAAGAAAGTCTCACCGAGGGCATGTTTTGTCTTGTTGTACCGGTGGTCTTTGTTGTCTCATTGTTGAAGTATGCTAAGTGTATAATCGCAATGTCCAGTCTGCACAAGTTCAGTTTCTTTCAACACAACCATTTTCCTGAAAATCTATTCGACCAATAAACCTTTTCCATTGAATCCCAACTGAGCTACACTGCACAGTTTCAACCCTTAGTGACCTTGCTCTACTGCCCAAAACTATGCACTGCTTGAGTTTTTCCTCCAGGTCAATTGCATTTTTCAATCTCGAAGGTGACTAGCCTATCTTCCTCCTAGAACAGTGTACAAACTACCTCCATGTCCAAACTGAATTGTGCATTTCTCAAGCCCATTCATCAAGCCTTTGTCTTGTCTACCAGAACCCTGCACTGAACCAAGACCTGGGTCTTCACTGATCTCCCAAATTCCGCAGACATGTCATGTTGGTCCTCAACTGTCTTGCTCTTCACTGCCTTCAGAAAATATGCAAACAAGCGATGTAGGCCTCATACTTCCTATCTTGCATTGATCTTCAAAACTACCCAAACATGTCCAACTAGTCCTTTGCTACCTTTATGTGGGCCACCTTCAGAAATTATGCATACATGTCTAGCAGACCCTCTGTTGCCTGTTCTGCACTGTTCTCCAAAACTGCGCAGTCATGTCTAGTAGTCCCTCTATTGCTTGCCCTGAACTATTCTCCAACATTATGCAGTCATGCTCAGAAAGTCCATTGCAACCCTGTCATGCATTGTTCTTGAAAACAACGTAGAACTTCCCAATAGGTCCCCTGCAACCTTGTCTTTCTTACCCTCTAGGAACTACGTAGAAGTTCACCTTAAGGTCCCACCTTGAAGCTACCACTGGTGCCCTTCACTGCACAATTCTTCCTCCTAGTGATCACTGTGCAGTTTTTCTGATAGCATAGGCTATCCTCCTGGAGTTATTCATTCCAGCCTGAGTTATGCTTTGTGTTGTTCTCCCTGTCACCTGGAACACGAGAATAATGCATCATGCTAGACTAGGAGGTTTTGGATTTGATGTTGTCCCATCATGAGTGAATTGTAGGAACAAATACAATAATAGATCATGGCAAGATCATGAACAAGATGAAGATGGAGCACATATGTTAGAATATTTGCTTGCAGCTAGACAGACGTACCAAGCACATCAAGCAACAAGAGAAAGGAACATATGCATTAAACCATCATGCAAGACCAAGACCATCGAAGACCCTGCAACACTATGTAAAGAAGAGGAGAAGACAAAGCACATCAAGGACACGTCTATCACTCAAAAACGTAGTAGCTTGACATAAACAACACAATCAACCAATACATGTTCGCAGTGGAATGTCGAGTTGTGTCATGAGTTGTCTTGACCACACCACCACTATGGGACATATCTGTTGTAACTCAATGTAATGTAAAGTGAAGTCCAATGGACACACATAAGAAGTTGAAGAGTCGTGTCAGTTGAAAAGCCATTGGAAGTTGAATAGTCATGAGGGTAGTCCAAGAGTCACAAGGGTCAAGCATCACCCTTGCCTATATATATTGCTCCCATTGTATGAGCAAGGAATTTTCACGATGGCTCCTCCCACATAGCCTTGAGAGTCTACAATTTGTTCTTTGAGGAGCGAGGAGTGGCTGCAATGTCCCACTGTTGGGACTAGTGACATATTGTGTATAAATATGTCCTGGGACTTTTAGTTAATTAAAAATTGTGTTAAGGCCAACACATTTTCATGCATGTTTTATAGATATTTGTCAGACTACTATTAAAACATTTGTAATGCATGTCTGCTTAACCTATTCTAAGATATTGAATGACTTTGGTTATTTCAGTACTCACATTGTTGAAGGTGTGTTGTATTTCTTATCATCATTGTCCCATCCCTGTGGACTACTCCGCGAGATACTAGATAGACCACCTTGTTTATTGGCTATCGCCGTTGTCATATCCTTATGGACTACTCTGTGGGATACTTGATAGACTGTCTTTGTTTTTTGGTTATAATGATCGTCACATCCGTGTAGACTACTCTACTGAATCGTGTACGTGTTGTCCCCTTCAACTCAGTTTTAACGACTATTGCATCCGCTATGGACTATTCCACTCAGTGTTGGATAGGGCTTTCTGGTTCGCGTGTATCTCTTTCTGGGTGGTACTACTACCTCTCATTTAGAGGCTCACTTTATTCTCCCCCTTTTTAGTGAGAGAAACTAGACATAGTTACATTACGCATTCGTTAGGCACAAATACCTTGTGGATTGAAGATACCAACGCAACACTCTCATGTGTTGACAGCTAGAGCCAAGGTAGAGCTCTAAGTATATGACAAATGGGCCTTGATACCAGATGGGACTCTTACACCAAACGATGTAAGATCTAGTTGAGACCTCACATGAGGGAGATCCTTCTTAAACAACACTGCAATTACTGTAAGGATATTGACAAATCGCAATTATTTAAACATATTTCGCTCATAGGCGTCTCTATATTGACCCCATATGCATGTACCCACATTGACTTTATTTTTCTTCTAAGTATTTGAAATTTACAGATGACCGCGATTAAGCCCAAAGCGAATATGCTTCGGCTAATCTCGATATCGACAATTCAGACTATGGGGAGCATGAAGTGTTGCTGCAGAAAATATTTATGCCAAAAATTATGTTGAAATTTTTGACCCGCACCAGTCGAGTGTCTATATCGACATTAAACCTTTAAATCCAACATTTAAAAATAAAATATTAAAGTAAAAAAATAAAAGATCAAAATTTAATAACTTTGCGTAGAAGGTGGAGTTCAAAGTTAAAACTGTGAACTTTAAAAATATTAAAAAAAATTAATTTTTAAAGTTAGAATATTTAAGATGAACTGCATTATCAACTAAATTTTAACTACGTTTACATATTTAAATATAATACATTAAATTTAGCATTTAAAATATAAAATATAAACTAAATTTCAAAGTACATTGTCAACCACCTTTAAAATTTAAATATTAAAATTTAAAATTTAAATATTAAAATATAAAATTTAAATATTAAGTACATTGTCAACTAAATTTAAAATTTAAACGTTGAAATTTAAATAAATATTGGTGAGACTAGTTGTTTGATTAACTAAAGGATTCGTGAGCACGTTACCGAGATCAAGCATGGCAGGAACTGCTCCTCTGCTTTGGCGGAGCGTGCAAATAAATCTAAGCATCACATATGTATTGAGAAGGCCCAGGTCGTTGCTAAGGTTAGTCATTTCCATCATCGTAAATTGAGAGAGGCCCTAGAAATTGAAAAAAAAAACCAATAATTTGAATAGAGATGATGGTTGGAATATTAGTGGAAGTTAGGTCCCAACCTTGTTCTCGTAGTTTTTTAGGCTTCTTTTTGGGATCTATTTGTTTGTTTGTTTATCTATGTAGGTATTGGCATTCTTTTATAGTATTTGTTATTGATTTATTCTTCATTAGAAATTATTTTATCAATCCTTCATGTTTTTTTATGTATTTTATCATCATATTCGTTCTTAACTCCTTTTAGTGTTCTTGTTATTTGTTTAATGGGCCTAAGCCCCATATTTTATTGTG